>PVIW01003714.1:89052-157520 GCA_004026585.1 Noctilio leporinus
CTTTAGAAAGAGGGGAAGGGAGAGAGGTAGAGAGGGAGAGAGTTAGCAATGTATGGTTGCGTTTCACCTGCCTCCAGCCACAGACCTGACTGGAGACCTGGTTTGCAACCTTGTTATGTGCCCTGGCTGGGGAATCGAACCTGCGACTTTTGGGTTCGCAGGCCGGCGCCTTAACCACTGTGCTACCAGCCAGGGCCTGAGGACCTCTATTTTGATCTAGACTGTACAAAATACATATAGGTAGTTACTGAATAGCAGAGGTAGGCCAAGTGGCCACTTCTCTCCCTCTGAATGAGTTAGGTCACAGCACTTACACAAATGCTCTCTAAACCCCATTTTCCTCGTCTCCAAAATGGGGGTTCAGAATCAATCGATTTCCTAGGGTTCCTTGCCATTGACACGCCACCAAGGGCTGCAGCCATGGCAGTATAATGACAACAGGGTACCAGTGCCTGGCTGGGAAAGGAGAGGAAGGATAAAGAGCAAACCACCCACTCACCTGCAAGAAGTCAGTCATGCCCTGAAGAAAGGCAGGGACACCAGGCATTGCCACAGTGATGGTGGGAGATGCCATGCCAGGCCCGCCAGTGCCTGGCCCTGCAGGTCCCAGCAGATTTCCCAGCAGGTGAGAGAACTGCAGATCGGAGGTGGAGGGCTGAGGCGGAGGAGGCTGGGTGGGTCCCCCGGGAGCAGGGCCAGCTGTGGTAGCTGTGTTGGTAGTGCCAGCACTGGCTGATGCGGTGGCAGGGGCTGGAGGTGAAGCCATTCCTGGGGTCCCCTGAGCTGTAGGGACCAAAAGAAACAAGCTGAAATCTCTATTCGTCTTCCAGCAGGAAGGCAATAAAAGGACTGAGGTAAGTTCTGGAAGCATCCATGAGAGGTCAGGGAGGGAAGATAACCCTTCAGAGCCATGCAAATCTCTTAATTGTGAGGCAGGGGGAAAACAAGGACTCACCCACAAGGACAGGCTGCATAAGAAGCTGCCCCACAAGGCCGCTCACCATCTGAGCCAAAGATGCACTGGTACCCAGACCAGCACCCTGCTGAGAGTGGGACACTTTCAGCTCTGCCCTTTCTATGCCCCACCATAGGACTCCCCTGCCCAGATACCTCCCCACTGAAACTCTCCCACCCTTACTCACTAGAGTCCCCGAGACTGGGGGCCCCCCAGGATGGGAAGGCCGAGCCTGTGGAGGGGTGGGTCGGGCAATCACAACCCGGGTCGGAGCTGCAGGGAAGCCTGGCACCTGCTGTCCTGTGCATGGCACAGGGGAGAGACCAAAAAGGGCTGAGGGCTGGGCCCCTGCCTGCCAACTTGACAGCACCCGCCACCATGGACCTTGGCCCCCACTCCCAGGCCTCCCTTTCCAGGTCATTACCTGTGGCCGCGGAGGCAACAGCTGCCACCATGGCCTGATGAGTGATCTGGTGGGCGACGGCGTGCATGAACTCAGGGGACAGGGAGGGCAGCTGGATGAGGGTGGAGCCTGGGGGGCGGGTCTGATGTAACCTTGAACCTGGACCCCACTGACCCACCCAATCGGCCCTACCCCTTCTCTACCCAGAGTTCAGCCTGCTCTGACACCCTCACTCTTACCCAGGGTCTGGCCATGACCAGGGGGTCCTAGTGGGCCAGTGGGAGCACTCGGAACTCCACCAGGCTGTGTGCCAGAATCTGGGTGGGAAGACAGAGAGAGTGACCCTAAGATAGGCGGTGCCAAGGCCTGACTGTATCCTCCTGAGACCGATGTCCTTCAGGCCCTCCTTCCCCACCCAAAATGACTGCCTACCTTTCCCTTCATCTAGACAGGAAGAAAATGCTCCCTTCCTTATGTAAATGAGTCAAAAACAAGCAGTTCCTGCTGCCCCCAGCCCCCTCATGCATGCATACGCGCGCACACACACACACACAAACTGAAGTTCCTGCTCTGATTCCTCCCCCTTCCCACCCTCACACTCCCTCATGCCTCAGAACCGACCCCTCCCCTCACTGAGCCACTCTTCTCTACTGATCCTAATTCACCTTGAATGTTCATGTGCATCATGACCACTGGTTCCACGCTCTGGTGCGAAATTCGTATGACCCTCGGGTGGCTGGTGGTCAGTGGGGGAGCTGGCCCTGGGAGAGGTGCCCCCTCGGTTGAATCAACAGTGGTAGAAGAGGGTGCCAGGGATGAGGCCTGTCCAGGACCAGCAGGAGATGCCTCTGTACTATGAGTTGGGGGGGATCGAGTTCCATTCCCAGTCATGGTCACAGTGGTCCCCACATTGATCTGAAGACAAAACAAGTGGAGCAAAAGTGAGTACTATCCCATGGCATGCTTCTAAAGTCGCCCCCATCCTTCATCACTACATGTTTCCAAAGCCTTTTTCTAACCTCCTCCAAGCACAAAATCCAACCGCAAAAGCCATTCTACCAACAGCCCTCCATTCTTCCTCAGGCCTGGCTTGCTCCAACCTACCTGGATGGGGATGGCTGCTTGCTGGAGCACCATCGGGGTAGTGTAGTGAGACATAGGCCGGACTACATGCAGGTGTCGTGGGGGCACACAGGCCAAATTACAGCGCAGATCAGACAGTGCCACAAAGGTGTTGCCCAGCAGCCGCAGGCTCTCCCCAACCAGGTTGATCAAGCGCTGGTCCTCCTCACGACCCTCTTGCTGTAGCCCCAGGCCAAATACAGAACGGAAGAAGGGAAAAGAAAAACACAAAAATGGAGAAAATATCAGGTTGAAATCTACCTCACTAGCCAAAACAACACCACTTTATGAAATATATCCTCTAACCCTTCATACATAGCCTTAGAAGTTCCTGTGCAGACCAAATCTTTGTAAAATTCTACTGTACACGTATAAAGCATTTCCCATTAAAATACACCAGTGATTATCTACTAATCTCTCTTCATAAACTTGCTAAGTTACTCAGGGGACTGAGGGGTACAAAGACAATGAATATTACAAGGATTATCACATGTCCTGAAAGAGAAAAAAAATCACTTATAACTCTAGGGAGAAATCACCTTACAAACAGTATCTTTTTTGGGGGGAGAAGGTGACTGTACAAAGCCTATTTCATTTGGGGGAAACTGGGGTGAGGGAGTGGGTAGGCTCACGTTATTGTTGTAGTCTGTGCTGGCAGCGGCTCCCAGAACCTCATAGTAGCGCTGCAGAAAGGGTTGAAGGCGGCTCTCAAGCCGCTGGAGCTCCTGGAGCACCTCGACGTACTCCGCAGGGGAAGGATGGCTGTGGGAAACCCCAAGAAGCAGTGAGCCAAGGCTTTCCTCAGCTCCCCAACCTCACAGTTGTCAGGGACCACATCTGCTGTCTCTCCCTGGCCTTCCAGAACCCTAGCCCAATCCCTTCCTGGGCTGTAAGAGCCTGTTCTTTACCCCCCACCCATTGGGGGTAAGGAACCCTGCACCTACAATAGTGAGACACTAATAAAAGAAATGGGGCCTTCTGTGAACTCAGGGGAGAGAAACTTGATCAGGAAGCACATTTGGTTTTCCTTGCCCCAGGGAGAGCAGTGCAGCCCAGCTGCCACTCCTAACCTTCTTTACCTACTCCAGAGCCCTTCCATGCCCCCAACACTAACCCTCCATGTTAAGATCTCCAAGCAATCCTTCCTTCCCCATCACACCTCTCCTGGTCCTTATTATTCACTTAGGATCCCAAACCCCTTCCCAAAGGTGCCCTCCATCTCTCACTTGGGTGCACTTGTCTCTGGGGCAGGTGTTGGGCCTGCTGGGGCTGGGCCAGAAGGGTTAAGCTCGGGGGTCTGGGCTGGAGCACGCTCCTCCACTTCTTCTGCCTCCATGGGCTCCCGAGGAGACACTTCGCTTTCGATTGGTTCTGACGTCTGAGAGTTCAAGGCTACTGGCTCTGCAGCCATAGTTGGTGTCTGTGCAGGTGGCTGACTGTGCTGTACTTGAGACCCCCGACACTGAAGGCAGGGGAGAAGGGGGGTACCAAAGGCAGGATGAAACTGCTGCAGATGACTACTCAGGTCAAAAGAAACTGAGAAGACAAGATGCTCTAACTAGGCTCCCTGAAGGCTGGGCATCTGTATGTTTGACTCCTCAACATTTAGTATGACACTTAAGAAAATTAGGTGCAGTAAGTACCTGAAATTCTTGCAAATAAATTACTAACAAAAGTAAGGACTGTAGCTTCCTCACCTCCACAAGAGAAAAGGCCATATAGGTCACAGACACAGTACAAACGAATGAAATCAGAATATACCAGTACCAAGTATCATAATCAGGAAATTTTTTTGAAGCATCAAGTCCTGGCCAGGTAACTCAGTTGGTTAGAGCACTGTATCAATACACCAACGGTGTGGGTTCAATCCAGGGTCAGGGCACATACAAGAATCAACCAATGGATGTGTTAGTGGGACAACAAATTGAGGCTGCTCTCTCTTTCTCTAATCAATTTTAAAAAAATAAAAAGCACGAAAGCGTCTTTAGCTGAAAAAGAGATGCCACAAGCCTGACCAGTGTGGCTCAGTTGGCTGGCCATAATCCTGCAAACAAAAGGTTGCCCCTTCGATTCATGGTCAGGACACATGCCTGGGTTGCAGGTTCAGAGTCAATTGCAGCACATACAAGAGTATAAGATAGGCAACAGGTCAATGTCTCTCCCTCCCTTCCCCCTTCTCTAAAAATAAATAAATAAAATCTGTTTTAAAAAGAAAAGAGATTGGCACTGGCCTGTGAACCCAAAGGTCACTGGTTCGATTCCCCAGTCAGGGTACATAATTGGGTTGCAAGCCAGGTCTCCAGCCAGGTCTATGGCTAGAGGCAGGTGAAAGGCAACCACACATTGATGTCTCTCTCCCTCTCTGCTTCTCTCCCTTCCCCTCACTCTGGAAATAATAAATAAAATCTTAAGAAAAAAAAGAAGAAGAAGAAGAAGGAGAAACGAAAGAAAGAAAAGAGACCCATGAATTATTTAACAAACCCAAAACAAACTTCCCAGATACCAGACACCAAGAAGATTAGCAAGGACATGATAGCCTCACATAAAAAGATACTAGGGATATGTTTTTCTGCCCAAAGAACAAAGACTGCACAGAAGAGACAGATCAGGAAGGAAGCATCCAATGAATATGGCAAGTCATGCCTTCACCCCCAGACTGAGACAGTGACCAGAGAAGATGGGGAGACAGAGAAAGATGACTTACCTCCATCCGGGATAATAAGGTCTGTATATCCCTGATCATGTGCTGAGCCATCACCAGCCGTACTCGGGGTTCACTCTACAATCAGAGGAAAGGTCAAGGCAGGTCTGAGATGAAGGCACAAGCTCCAGAGCCTACTGAACCAAGTCCCAGCATCTCCTCAGCCAAGCCCAACCCCACCTCACACACTCCTTCTCCCAGATCCCCTTCCCTGACCTTCCCAGGCCCCATGATACCTGAATTGGGGCCTGTTCCATGTTGATGTGAACATCCACAGCAGAGCCGTCACTCTGGGGAAAGGGTAAGGGAAGTTGCTCTGGGAGAAGCCAAACGCTAAGTCCCCACATTTCTAACTTATTCTCTGGAGACCCACTCTTTTTCTTCTTAAGATTGAGGCCATTAATGAATAAGACCTTCCAAACCCAATCTAAACACTGAGCTCTCAGTTGCTACCACAACCAAAATTATCCTTCCCCACGAAAACCATCTTATGTGAAACACAAGCTTACAGGAAGATTGAAGGTTCCAACCATGACATAGCTGTTGGCATTCCGGTCATGAACAGAGGCCCCAGGTCCCCGAGTACCAAGTGCGGGTCCCCCACTATGGGTGGCTGAGGCAGACCCTGTCCCAGAAGATGCCCCAGAAGGGAGCTGAGTCTGAGGAGGAGCACGTTCCACCAGGTGGATAACCTTTCCTCCAACGTCTACCAAAAAAAAAAAAAGAAGAAGAAGATACATGCCCAAACATTTAATGATCAGGTAAGCCCTTGGTTTCAGCTCATCCTTCTGGACAGCTGCCTCAAATTCTGAACTGTTCCCCCCACTTCCCCTTACTGTATTCCTGGAGCTTCTTATCATCCTGCAGAACTCGTCCCTGGTAGATAAGCCGTTGTTTCTCAGAGGGGATGCTGACAGAGGCAGCAATGTGCTCCTTAAATTCCTTTACATTCATCTGTAAAAACAGGACACAAATAGGTATCAGTGAATGGAAAAAAGAGAAAGGACAGAAGAGGGATAACTGATTAGTGGGGGTGAGGGATAAAACCATCTTATCATAAAATCACTTCTCTTAATTATGAGGTAATTATGCAAAGCATCAAAGACAACCGTTCTCAAAATACTGAAAATAAGCATAACAAAGTTCAGTTCTAAGCCTTGGAGAAAATTACATGGCTGAGAAACAGAAAAGCCAACTGATAAATTCCCTTCACTCCTCCGCCTGGCTCCCAAGGGAATGTGTGTTTAAAGATACCAGTGCCTGCTCCCTAAGCACAAAAGGATACAACTGTAGTCTCCAAAATCAAAGCAATGACAAGAAAAATGAAGGTGGACAATCTGGTTAAGGAAGGAACACCAAGCCAAGAAAAGGGAATGATGCAAAAGAGTAAAGTATTTTTCCTAACTAGACAACTAACTCTTGTGAAGATTCAAGCTGTTTACATACATCGAATCACAAAAGTCTACGTGGTTTTCTGAAATATATGTAACGTCATGTATTAAAAACCATGGACCAACCCCTCACAATTTTTGCTTGCAGTATTACAGAAACAATGACATAGCTGTGCCCATGCTGTCAAACTCAAGAGATTCAAATTATGCCACAAATATTAGTAATTCCACTTAATAGTCGATCAGGCCACTTCCTACATTACTGGCTCTGCCTTCTCACCTTTAAAAACACAGTACAGCCCTGGCTGGTAGCACAGTGGATAAGGCGCCTGCCTGTGAACCCAAAGGTCGCAGGTTCAATTCCCCAGCCAGGGCACATAACCAGGTTGCAAACCAGGTCTCCAGTCAGGTCTGTGGCTGGAGGCAGGTGAAAGGCAACCATACATCGATGTCTCTCTCCCTCTCTGCCTCTCTCCCTTCCCCTCTTTCTAAAATAATGAAATAAACTTAAAAAAAAAAAAAAAAAAGGGACCTAACCTTTAAAAAAATAATAAAAAAATAAAAATAAAAATAAAAAATAAAAACACAGTACAGACCTGACAAATTTTTGTCTTTAAAACACCTGTGTTTGGGGTCTGTGTGTTCTGTTTTCCCTTCCCAAATGCAGAAGCCAGGTCTATTCCTTTGAGCTGGAGTTCACTCTTGATAATGGCATAAAGATTCTCTCCTTCCTCTATATTTCCCTCTGCACTGAGTTCTAGTAAGGTGGAGGAAGGCAGAACAAAGTCTACTTCATGCAATAGAAGCAATACCTTCTCACTCAAAAGAAACATGTGAAAATGTTCTGCCTAGGATATGAACAAAGGAATCAATAAAACAAATGTTAAGGATCAGCAAATCTCCCAAGCTAAGGGGACTGCAAGAAGAACAGTTAGTGGGTGTCTTCCAGAAGTACTGGGGTCTTACCTGAGCACCCACAATAAAGGTCCGAGTCTGAGAGTCCAAGGTCTTAACCAGCACCTCCAAGCTGTCAGGCTCCTCCACAGTGGTACTGGTACTATTATTGGGCTCCATGGCCTACAGCTTTCTAAGGAATAAAGGAGGAAGAGACTCGTTGTCGTCCACAGATTTTATACACCCAGAAGCCTCCCCGGCCCTATTCTCCGCCCCAATACCTAAAGAGTTTCTCCCACACAAGCACACTCACACCACCCCCATCCCCTTCCGATTCCGGGGCATACAGAAAGTAACGCAAAGGGCAGGAGATAGCCAGCAAAGGAAGCTGGGCCACAGAAGGTGGGAGGGCTCCACGATGCTAATCATGAGAGAGAGCCAGTAGAGATAGGAACCAGGGATGCAAGGAAGCATAATTCCAGTGGCATCACCGATCGCGATAGGAAGATCCCAAAATCCTGGAACAACGGAAGCGGGAGGGGGAGGGTCGCACTACACTAGGCTGAGAAAATGGTTTCGCGCACGCGCGCCACACCATAACCACTTAGCCCGCCTAAGTCACAACAGGCCCATAATTACAGAGACTCACGGGGGGACAGACCGGCTAGATGACTGCCCCCCTCTTTCGCCTTCTTTCAGGGCTCCAACAGAATGTCGCAATCAACACATACCAAATACATACACCACCACCCCGAGGCTCCACCCACGACTTCCCCACGGTGCCATCACTTCCGGTCACCTCCAACCTGCCACCGACGGCCACTTCCGTTTCCACAACAGTAATTTAAGATCGCGAGGCGGAACTTCCGGCTACCCCCGCCCCTCCCCCCCCCAGGTTCCCAAGGTCCACTTTCGTGAAGCACAAGCAAGTCCGAGGCCCCAGTTAGTTCCCGAGGGCTAGACGGGCTGGGGCCGGCTTAGATGGGAGCCGAGCACCCGGAGGAGCCGCCGTGGCCGCCGCCGCCCGGAGGACCGTACTGCGTCTGCGTGCGTCCCATGACGCATGCGTACGCATTTAGACACCGCCCCACCCTCTCTAGAGAGGTTTATCCCTTCTGCGCGAGAGCTTGTGCAGTAAGAGATTGAGGTGGCCACATTAAATGCCTGAAAAAAATTACCATATGAAACACATGACTCCCTCAAGAGGCTTTGGATGGTTATATCGTTTTTGGAGTTTCGGAACTGGGGGTTGCTCCTCATTAATCTGTATTGAAGTCTTGGCCAGCAGACTCTAAGGCGGCACTATCCTAGCCACATAAAATGCTGTTTTCCTCTCACGCTCGCCCTCTCTGCTCCAGTCCTTCGGAGCCTCCGGTCACCCTTTGCTTAGACTTTTGGGACTGGTTCGCGAGCTGTCTTGCGTGAGATTGTGTGGTTGGGCCTAATGTTGGTTTTGTACCGCGGGCGTTTGGCGGAGTGTGGGCGCCATATTTCTCCCCAGTGCGTGGTCGAAGAGACACAGCATGTTTTTGAGACGCTAAGGATTGACTACCTTCCGTGATTTTTGTCTAAAAGGAAGGGGGTGCTCCGAGTTCAGAAACTGGGACAAATAAAGTTCGACCCGACCAAAACACCAGGCTGATCGTGGGGGATTGAAGGGACCGCCAAAGGTCATTTACAGGCTAGGGTCCTGTGGTTACTGCCTCACTGCCCTTTTTCACCTACACTCAACCTCAGTCCCGCGGCGCTGTTACTCTTCTAGCCAGCCTCATCACTGCTCTGGTACCCAGCCTTTCTAGGATTCTTTGCTTGTAGCCAGGTCCCAGGACTGTAGCAGTTGAATTCAGTGAGCATTTTGTGCCAGCCAGTTTTCTAAGGGTCCTACTTAACTGTCAACATTTAAAAGCCTTTCAACATCTGACATAGCTATTACATCCGCTTTATATAATGAGTACACCTAGTGAACTGACAAATCCAGGTCTACCTTACTGCCCCTGTAAAATTTTTAGTTTATTATAAAAAATGTCAAACATCATCCCAAAATGGAACCGTAAAATGAACCCTCATATACCCTAAATCTAAGTCTCACCTTTCAGGACAAAAATTTATTTTTTTTCCTTTGGCAATCTAAGTTATAAATGATTAAGGAAGCCCTACCTTTCATTGCATTAACTGCTCCACACACTTGACACTATCGATGACTGTCTTTTGACAATTCTTATCTCCTATTATTTGAAAATGTATTACCCACTGGAAACCAAGCGCTTGATAAACTATTAATTTCAGCAAACATTTAGATTTCACATGTGTAGGCCTTTGCAAAGGGCTTTATATACATTCTCTTCATCCTATGAGATTATGATGTACTCATAGATGAAAAAAAATAGACATAGAGATCATCTATCGCAGGGGTGGCAAACACAAGGCCCTCAGGCCGAATCCGGTCCTCCACCTTGTTTTATCCAGCCCTGGCACCTTGTTTCCTTTAACTGTTAAGAGCTTTTCTTCCTGGCGTACATGTTGTTACCCCAATTATAAACTTAAGAGAAAAAGCCATCTGTCAGCCATGTCCCAGCACCTGGTTCATACCTGTTCTAACACATTTAATCAGAATGTATTGCAATTGTTTGTTTGCACAATTAGTTTTCCTTAGACTGACTTCTTCAAGGCCAGAGACTGTGTCCTAATCATTTTTATGCAAACAGCTGGGACTCACAATAATGTAAGTGAATGAATTAATCAATCAATCCACCTCTCTTCAATGCTGCACTATACAGTAGATATCCAGCTCAGATCAAGACCGCAGGCTCTACCTGGAGGGCTCAGCTTTCCTGATAATTTCCAAGAGACCCTGAACACGGAGTGGCTGCATTTAGAGGAGGGGGAGGAAGGGTCAAACACTGTAATCCACATTTGGAAAACAAGTTTGAAGTTATTCATTGCCAGATGAAAGGGTCAAAGGTTGAGGCAAGGGGGCCGGAAGCAGAGTGGACTGAGCACCCAGCTGGAGAAAGAACTATTAAGGTGCCAACCACTCCACAAAAAGAGCACCGGCTCCCTGTTGCATGAAGATGTTCCACAAAATTTGGGCAGCTCTACTTTATCTCTATGGTATTCTCCTTAATTCCATCTATCAGTGCCCTGAGCACAGTCAACTGACAACACAAAGAGTGGATGGGAAAGAGGTATGAACTGAGAATGGGGGAAGCTTACAGTGGGGGTTTTGAAGGACTTAAGTGGGTGGCCTAGAATGACCAAAAACCACATTGGGAAAAGAAGGGAGGAAGAGAATGTGAGTATTCTGAAGATGAATTTAAGCACAAGTAAAACAGTTAGTACTATGGCCATCAATGCGGAGACATGGTAGAATTGGGGGTGGAGAGTTATTAAGGTTATTGAGGATAGAAAAAGTAGAAGTTCTTTTTAATGCCTTCCTGTCGTGGACCCAAGCACCAGTTTTTAAAAGGGCAGCCAATACCTCCACCCCCAAGTGTTGCTTTACTGACAAAGAGGTTGGATAGATCTTATAGTGGGACCCACCCTCTATGCTCCCCTGTCTCTCCAGTTCCCAGAGTCCCATTTGGGCCAGTGGTATTTTATCGCAGGGGCAGCTCCCACCAAGGAGGATTTGGCAACTTTCGACCCAGTGGACAACATTGTCTTCAACATGGCTGTGGGATCTGCCCCAACGCAGCTCCAGCTTCATGCTACCATTCGCACGTGAGTGGTGAGAAGGCAAAGACACCAGTAGGTACAGTCTCTGCCCAAAATGTGAACACATACACACAAAGAGCTGGGTTCTTTTGCATATCCCCTGTTCTTGGCCCACCTGAGTTCAAAGGTTCTATTAGTTTCCCTCTGAAAAGAGATGGGCCTAACCATCCCTTGGTAGCTTGAAACCCAAGGCTTCAAGAAAGAATAAAAGGGAATACATAAAAATTGGTACTGTGTGATTGAGGTGTCGCTCAGTTTTCCCTCCTTGCCACCACCACCTCTGCAGGAAAAATGGGTCTTGTGTGCCCCGGGAATGGACCTACCACTTGACTGAGGGGAGCACAGATCTCAGCACTGAAGGTTGGTTTTTTCCAGCTCTCTCTACCCCCAAGGCCCCTGACTTGCTTGGTTTTGTATCTCTGTCCTCACTTTCCACCAATCCTGACAGGCCGCCCTGACATGAAGACCAAGCTCTTCTCCAGTTCATGCCCAGGTGGAACCATGCTGAAGGAGATGGGCCAGGGTTACCAACGCTTCCTGTTCTACAGTGAGTAGGCTAGGCAGGATGCGTTGGGAGGAAACATAAGATGGGCACGATAGCCCCTCACCCTGGGCCTTGTGATGTCATCCCAGGAAGGGTTGAGTGCTTCCAGGAGGTCCTCACCAGGGTCAAAGCTAAGTAGAGGTTTTGATGGGAATGGCTCTGCTGTGCCTTTCCAGATCGCTCACCATACCCTCCTGAGAAGTGTGTGGAGGAATTCCAGTCCCTGACCTCCTGCCTAGACTCCAAGGCCTTTTTACTGACTCCCAGGAAACAAGGTAAGTGGATTAAGTCCCACAGAAGAGAGCGAGGATTCATTAAATCTTCTTGTGGATGAATGGGACTCAAGTGATGTCATCAGAGGGCAGGACCAAAGGTTAACTTGATTCCAGAGGCTATGTTCAGGCCTCCATTTGTGTCAGAGGTTGTGATGGCACCAGAGGGAGCCAGGACAGGCTGTGGGCTACTCAAGTTTCTGAGTTTGCAATGGATAAAGGAGGCAGAAAACCAGATACGAGGGAAATAGGCCTCAAAGACCCCTACTTTAACAGGGAAGAAATGAGGGAATGCATTCTCTCCCATTCATTACTAGCAACCTTGCTTCTCTCTGGATTTCCTTCTTTTCCATCCTCTTTTCTCCCTCCTCCTATCAGGGGCCTGTAAGCAATCCGGTAAATGACCTGTGTGGCTTCATCTGTGCCCCCTGATGGATTCAGTGGAAACTAAGTTTGTGGTGGGGGAGAAGAGAAGCTGAAGAATCTCTTTCAATAGTAATAAAGATTATTTTTCAATCCTCATCTCACATTGGGATTTATCTCCAGACATTAATCCTACTCCAGTTTCAAAACTGCCCCTGAATCTCCCACCACCTAAACCCCAAACTGGATGGTGTCAGGAAGAACAATGAGTGCCAGTAACTCACTTTGTAGTGGTATATTTGGGATTTGGTGTGATACATTGAGTGAGCAACCCCTAACTCCTGCCTGGGGGCTGCAAGCTCCAGTGCTTCCCCACACTGCCTGTCTGAGCTGCCAACCCCTGAGCCAGCCAGTACCACCTGCACCATCTCCACTTCCTCTGACTCCCAGGAATATCCACATCATTCCTTCAGGCTCCCTGTCACATGTGCACCCCATCCAGACCCCAAATCTACCCACCTAGCAGCCCCTCTCTTCCCTAGATGTCCCAAGATCCAAGGGACCCCTCGATCTCCCAACCACCCTCTTACCCAACCAGAGTTCTGTCTATCCCTGGGGAGTCTTGAGAGGTAAAGAGGACACTTTAGTCTTTATTCTCCACCACCACACTTTGTTTGTTTTTAAAAAGTGAAGATGGGGAAGAAAAAAAAAAAAAAGATAGGAGAAATGTAAAACCGAAAAGTAACAACAGCTGGTGAATTCAAGGGCCATGCCCCCACTGTCCCTAAACCTGAACAGTTGTTTTCTCCTGTGAGCAACATGGGAGCCTGTGCTCTCATACTCTGGGGCTTCTCCATCCCTGAGGTTCCTGTGCTAACAATCTGGGTCATGTCCCCTATTTTCTCCAAAGGCCACACTGTCTTCACTCCTGCTCCCACCCCACTGAGAAGAGAGCCCTGGGTCACACCCCACTCTGAAGTCACAGACCCTTTCCTGGGTCTCCCCTCTGCTCTTCACCCTCCCTCCCCAACTTTTCACCCTCCAAGTCTGTGTCCTCCTCATCTCCACTGGGCTCCCGTAGGCTGACAGCCAGCACCAGGGCCTGTAGGAGACCGAAGAGGCAGGCAAAGTGCAGGGGGTGAGCAGTAAGTAGGCTCAGGACAGCATGGAGTCCATGCAGGGCAGCCAGGAAGGACAGCAGGCCATGTAGCCAGAGGCCCAGAGGCCCACTCAGACCCAGTGAGTCCAAGGCTGCCCGCAGTGGCCGTGAGCACAGCCCCAGCAGGGCTGAGGCCAATAGCTCCAGCAAGTGTAGGGTCAGGTTGGTGGAGATCTGCAGACACTCCTCTGGGCCACCCAGGTATTGCGTGTGAGCCCCTGCTCCCTGGCCTGGTTCCCTCTGAAGCCAGCTCAGCAGCTTCTGGTGCTGCCAGCTGGACTTCTCCAGTGGCAGTTCAGGCCCAGGGGGGTTCAGTCCCCCTTTGGGGAACACTTCAGATCTCCTGGTGCCACCTGCATCCACTGGATCCCATCCCAGTTTGGGAATGGTCTCTGAAGCCTCCAATCTTCCATACTCTTCAGTGTTGGTGCTAGTCTTGGCCTCCTTGAAGGAATCCATTCTTTTGCTCCTTAGTTGCTCAACTTGGGGCTCCCTGCCTGGTTCTGGAGCAGCCCCAGAACTCCTCCAGGCCCCTGAATTCTTTGTCTTGGAAAGCCCAACATCCCACATGGTTTCTGGAGCACTGTCCCAGTCACTCCCTGAATTCTCAGAACTGTCCACCTGTCCCGGTTTTGTGGTGGGCAGGTCAGGCCTGGGTTTCCAGTGGCCCCAAGGACGAGGTAGCCAGCCACTAAGCCGTCGGAGGAACATAGCTGGAATGTGTAATGAGCCACCAAATTGTGGAGCCACTTTCCGGCACTGCTCAGGTTTGGGGTAGAAGTTCCCCTTACAAGACAGTCTATTCAGGCACAGACGAGCAGATAACCTGCGTGGTGAATCGTACTCTGAATTTATAAGTTGCTACCCACTTCCCTGAATGATCATGAAGCCTCCAGTGGGGCAAGTGGCTTGTTTCCTTTTCAGTTTCAAGCTAAAGAAAGGAGGCAGGAATGGATGTAATACAACAATTAAAAAAAAAAAAAAAAAAAAGTTTAAATTAAAAAAAAAAAAAAAAAAAAAAAAAAAGGAGGCACATCCAAATTCATTCAGCACCACCACCCCACACACAAGCTTCCCAGTCTCAGGATCTTATTAGGTCTGGATCACCGACAGTGTCCTCCGTTTCCCGGTTTCCTTCCCAGCAAGCAGTAAACCAAGTTTCACTCACCAAGGCCACGCCCCAAGGTGTCCCAAAAAACTGGGGAGGCGGTCTCCATCCAAAGAAGGACGGAAGTTAGGAAGGTCGCCCTGTCCTAGGTGCTTCCGATGTGGGCGGCGGGGAATCCTGAAACTGCTGGTTTAAAGGAGCTCAGTAATAGGTAGTCTCCTATTGGAGGGTGGGGCAAAATGTCCAGCGAATTCCAGCCAGCAGGTTCGGCCTTTGACTTAAAGTGGACTATGAATCTTACAAAGCGGGCCGACCCGCCTCATGCACGCAGCCGAGACGCGACTGCCTAAAGGTCAGGCCGGAGACGTCCTCTGAGATCCCAGTCGCCAAGCAAAATATGGGACCCAGGTGTTCAGGTACTGCAGGCTGCGGCTCCTCCCGCGCCCAGCGTCAGTGCCACGGCCTCAGCTAGCGGCCCAGCGTACCCCAATCCGGAAGCAGCTGCACCAGTACGCAAGGAGCACGCAGCTCGCGGGGAGGACTCTACGAACGGCCCGCCCCCTGCGTCATTAGTGTGCAACCTGCAAACCTCAGCGACTGCCAGGGCCAAGGTGTCACCCCAGCCTTCCATTTTCGCCTCCGCCACTACTCCCCCGAACTTTCCCACCCCTTTAGTCTCCTGCTTTGGGTTCTTCCCTCCACAACCCCCCCCCCCCGCCCCCGCCACTTATCCTCCGTACGCCTAACTTGATGAAAAGCTTTTCGGTAAGAGCTATTAAGAAGGGACTTAAGCTGTTCCCTGCCCCTCCCTGCTTATTTACCTGCCAAGTTTATCAACAGTAAGCTCATTTGCCTGGTATGGGCAGCACAAGGGAGTGAGAGGACGTGTAGAAATGACAAATGTAGAGGAATAGGACGTGCTTCCTGCCTTCAGATTTCATGTAGTGAAATGGAAGTACTTTGGCTTCAAGTTTATACTGTAGATTTGGGAGGTCAGAGTTCTGGTGCCACTTCAGCTAACACAATATAGGATGGATAATCTTAGGCCTTCCCATCACATTGGCCTTCCTGCAAGACCATACTCATTCTCATCATCCCTGTGAGCCTGCCCTGCCGCCTCCTACAGCTGGGAGCACTCAGACGGTTGGGAATGTTTCTTAGTCCTATTAGTACCTAGTGTACAACTTTTGATTGAATTGGCTCAAGTGGTCAAGGGGACATTCCTTTGGGGAGGTGACATGCACACAGCTGGGCAGTTCCTGGCTGGAGAAGGGGATGAGATTAAAGAATATGCAGGGTGCTCTAGGAAGGAGCTAGGACCTAGCAGTGAACCAAACTGACTAGAGAGGTGATCCCACCATGCCACCTGGAGGGGCTGCCCCTTCTGACTCAGGTGGGACTTGCATGTGGCCCCCAGACTGGTTTTGCTTCTCTACAGAAGCTTCCAAAAAAAGTGGGGAAAAAAAAACCAAAAAGGTGAGGTTGATTTATTTCTCAATTGTCAGCCGCAATCCGAAAGGTAGGACCTACTGATCAAAATCTAAGTGGGACGGGTTGGGGGGAGGGGGGAGGCAGAGGCAAGAAAGGGGAGCAGCTTAGACAAGAACCTAGTATAAAGGAACCATGGACATGGACAACAGGTGGGATTGACTTTGGGGGGAATGGGTGTGTGGGGAGGGGGACAGAGGGGAGCAAAAAGGGGATGGATGTAATGCAACAACAATAAAATTTCAAAAAAAAAAAAAAATCTTAAGTGGGACCTGGGCAAACCCAGGAAGTGGAAGCCAAAGTGCCCAGCTCAGATTTTAGCAGACAACCATGGTCCAACCTTGCTAAGGTCAGAACTCAAGGTTCATGTACATCCTTAGATTCCGCTCCCAGGCCTTGTCCTTCTGCCTTCTCTTCTCCCTCCTGCTCAGTGTGGTCACCTGTGGGGCTCTCGCCCTCCCAGCCACTGCCTGGGTATCCTGAGCCAGAAAGTGTGTGACTCGGGGTTGGGGTGCTGATCTGTACCCTAATCCTTCTTGGTCTCTCTTGAGGACAGTGGGGATGGGATTGACACGGCCCTTGCCACAGGGTCCTAACCCCATTCCAGGCTCCCAGCCCCGCCTCAGCAGCATCTTGAAGCCTGGGCTAGAGATGGGCACCCCAAGGTGCAGATTAGGGGTCCGGATATCCTGGGACAGTGACAGAAGGTGAGCAGTAGATGTACGGTGGTTAGAGTCTTGGAAATGAGCACCACAGGTCTCGCAGTACTGGGGGGCAGGGGATTGTGACCTGCAGAGGAAGAAAAAAGAATTGAGGGCAGGGTAAGGGTTGAGGTAGGTTGGAGGTGGTCAGGTGGGATAGGATTCTTCCCATCTTTCTGCTAAGGAACAAATTGCCTTCTTCCCCACTTAGCAATGAAGGACAGACTAGAGGGTAATAGCTGGGAGAAGAGACAGTAATCAGGTCTCACAAGGCAAAGGAAAAGTAACAATGACTATAGCTAATATTTATGTAGTACGGACTATGTGGCAAACGCTGTTCTAGCACTTGACATACATTGACCCATTTAATCCTAACAACCCTATGGGAAAGACATCTTATTACCATTCCTCAGATAAGGAAACTCTGATATGTAGACACTAGGTTGTTTGTCCAAGTGAGTTAGCATTTAGACCCACAGAGCTCATGTTCATAACTACTCTAGTACACTGCCTTACCAACCTACACTGGGAGATGAAGACGAGAACCCTTTGGCTCTTTGCTGGTGTGGAGTGGCCAAGAAAGGCAGAACTCACTTAAAGATGACCCAGGCAGAAGTTTCCCCTCACCGGTTCTCTGGACTCCTCTTCTCTCCATGGCTCCCTCTGACCATGTGCGCCACTTCAGGGAAGCCGGCTTCTTCAGCAAGCTGAGCAGCATCCCTGCCACCCAGCTCACAGACCCCAACCCAGGCAGCACCCCGGCCCAGGAGATAGTGCACAGCTGCCCCCTGGCCTGCTCGGGCAGCACACATTAGGGGGGTCCACCAGAAGGCATCTCGAACATTGATATTCCCCCCAGCTCCCCCTGCCTCTTGGGGATCCAACAGCCTTCTTAGTTCTGGCAAGTCCCCCTCCTGGGCTGCCCTCAGTATCAAATGAGTCATCTTATCCTCAACTTCAAGGGATCTCCTTTGTCCATGTCCTCCTGACGCTCCTGTTGCAACCTCTCTCACCATTCTTTTTTTCTTCCTCTTTCTGTCACTGGCAGGCTCAGGTTGCAATCTTTGAGGTTCAGGGGCACTGCTCTCATCTCCAATCAAGGCCTCATAGAAAGCCCGGGCTGCAGTCCCATCCAGGGTAGGCTGTAGCTCTTCAGGCTGTGACTGCTGCTGCCCATCTTTCCAGAGGTCGTTGGGGTCAGTGGCCGGGATGAAGGTGATGACGGAGAGCCTGGACATGGCTTTGGGAGAGCTGAGAAAATGAGACTAGGCAAGGGGAAGGTGAGGCCAGCAAGCCAACACTATCCAGAGACCTGCTGGGATGAAGGAAAGTAGCTTTAGAGTCAAAAAAAACCCCTCCTGGGAGCAAAAGGGGATGGATGTAATACAACAACAATAAAATTAAAAAAAAAAAAAAAAAAAAAAAAAAAACCCTCCTGCCCCAAAAGTGACACCACTTATAGGACCTAAGAACAGAGCACCTGGGAAAACAGGAAGCCCTATAATAAAAGACCATACCCTTTAGTAAAGGTTCACAAAGCAGTTACCCAGACATCCTGTGTTGTGTCCCTACTCCCAGTCTCATCAACAATAGTAATAGCTTTGGTGCATTTGAGTTCTTGTTCACTGGCATATGTTGTCAATTTGGCTCAAATAAACTCATATTCTCAAACAAACAAACAAAAAAAAACAGTAAAATGCAGTAACAGGCTTTTTCTGAAACCACCACTATATAATACATACAATAATGAAAAGCAATCAGTCTTGCCTTTTAAATCTGCCTTGATCCTATTTCTGGTGTCATCTTCTCAAACAAAATACTTGACAGTTCTCCAGAAGCGGGAAGCAGACTTGGGGAGAGACTGCAGCTCGCCTAGGATTATAGCTTCAGTACTGCAAAATGGTGCAACTGTAAACAAAGGAGTTTAGTAATCCGATAGCCAAGTTACTCAAAGACACTTGCATGGCTGGAAAAAACAAGTAATATCTTGAGGGTGCAAGTCCTCAAGAAAGCACCTGGTTGTTTCTCCTCCCTGAACCTTTTTAATAGTGTTTGTACCAAGCGCCACGTGCCTCAGTAGCACGAGCACATTAGATGATGTCAGTTGGGGTACTGCTTTTAATTAACGCCCCACAATGCCCTTCGCCCCCGTGAACGTGACCCTTCGCTTGAACTCACTAGAGCTGGCAAACCACTGTCTTGGTTTAGAAAGCACCCGGGTCGATGGAGGGAAACCTATGGAATGCCTAGAGGTGTGAAATTAAATAACGTCACGCTGCCTCCTCACCATTACTTCAACCAGGGTTCGAAGGTTACACTTAGCACCCGCAGCAGAAGGCCCCAGTCAAGCCCTTAGAGGAAATGGAGACCTGCAAGGGTAAGAGTAGCAGAACGGCTGGCACTACCTCAGGTTAGCGACTGGGCCGCCCCAATTCTCACATCGCTCAACTCAGCCCAACATATCCTATCCAGAACCTATCCAGCACGAAGCCCGGCCTCGCCTCCCGCCTCAGGAGGGCGGACCCCGGGGCGAAACAGAGGCCCGGTCGGTCGTGTCCAATGGCGGGCCTGTCTCTAGCAAGGGATTAGATTATAAGACCCGGTGGTTTGGCTGGGAATGAGGTCAAACCCACTAGGCAGGAGCGCGCCAGGGCTGGAGCATCGCTGTGGAAGGGCGGGGGCAAAAAACGACGAAGCCAGCTTCGCTCCCTACCCCAACGCTTCTCGAAGACTCGGGTCCGGGAATCGCACAACTTCCTCCAGACCTCCCCTGCCCAGGACCGGATACTGGGCTTCCACTTCCGGTGGCGTTCTTCCCACCACCACCCCAGCGCCTCCCTCACGGGCGTCGCGACACCAGGGTCGTGCCCGGGTTACTCTGGAATCCGTAGTTCGCCTTACCCTGGTTTCGCCGGTATCTTCCTATCAGGAACTCCATCTCCCGGCGTCCACCGCGGCGGTGTCTGACCCTTGGCGCTTGCGCGGCTGCCTTCTTTCTGCCCTCCCTTTTCTACTCACCCCTAACTTCGCCTGCCGCGATCAGGTCCGCGGCCTGCGCTTTAGCGGTAGCTGCGGTTCCTTGGAAGTAGCAACTCCCCTCCCCGACCCTGGTCCCTGTCCCCGTCCAGAGGGTGAGTCTGAGGTTGTCGCCGCGCCGAGAGCCCTGTTTCTGGGCGCGGCACATAGTGGGGTCCCCGCGCCTTGATATGCAGGTGCGGGAAGAAGTGATCGGGTACGGGACCTAGGGGGTAAGAAAATGCTGGCCTGAGGGGTGAAGGCGGGATGTGGGACTCCCGCGAAAGGGACCTTAGGGCCACCCGGAGGCCATGAGGAAAGGAAGGGCCCAGCTCTTGCTTGGGAAGGATAAACTTAGAAACCCTTGGGAAAGCCGCCGGGACACGCAGAGATCTGCGGGTGCAGGGAGTCGAGCCAGGGCTGGCCTTCCGGAGCATCAGGGATGCGGGTAGGACTGGTGGCTCAAGACTTGTCAGTTTCTCGCAGGTGGCGCGTCCACAAAGGATTCTTAATGTTGAAGAAGGGGAGCTGAGGTGTAAATGAGAAGCTGGAGAGGTGTTGCAGAGTCTGGGATCCTTTAAGAAAGTGTGGGTGGATGGACAATACCAGAGGCAGGGAGGGAGAGCTTAGGTTACACTTACACTATTTATTCAGCTGACGTGAAGATGAGCAGCTCTGAGGAGGTGTCCTGGATTTCCTGGTTCTGTGGGCTCCGTGGCAATGAATTCTTCTGTGAAGTGAGTTCTCAACCTCCTTATTTACCTTCACATATAATTTGGCCAGATATTGTCCCACATAATTCACATGCTTCCATAGAAACTTGTTCTTACCAAGAAAGAGGCCCTTCAATAACCCACCAGTAACTTGGTGAGGTAGCAAGGCTGAGATGCATGCAACTCCCAATCCTGCCACCCTCCAACTATATAACGTTGGACAAGTCGATCTTTGTTGTTTTTTTACATATCTCCAGTGACTGTTAGGAAAACTAAAATATTACATGTTAAAATTTTTTGTAACATGCAAAGCTGTGTATTAATATGAGGGACATAGCTGCCTTCACAACCCACTCTGTTCAGCCTCCACCTTTCTCAAGAGAGCCAGCTGCCCCTAAGAAGAAGAGAAAACTGGTTCCTAGAGATGGGAGCAGGGACAGGGATCTTGAAAGGAATGTCTAAGGAGGGGATTTCTTACTCTTTTTTTTTTAAAGCATCAATGTGTGATTGTCTCTCACACACCCCCAACTGAGGACCTGGCCCGAAACCCAGGCACAGGCCCCAACTGGGAATCAAATCAGCAACCCTTTTGTTTGAAGGCCAACACTTAATCCACTGAGCCACACCAACCATGGAGTTATTCTTTTAAAAATGGGGGGAAGCAAAGCTTTTATGGGTGTGCAGTACATCTGAACTGAGGAGAGAGACTCAGATATTTGTGCCGAGTTGGGAATGAGGAATAGAAGCAGTTGTGCTGAGAAGGTATCAGTCAGAACAACTTGCCCAGGTCAAAGCCAGGAATTCTGCTATGAGTTCCCTCTTTAT
Source organism: Noctilio leporinus (assembly GCA_004026585.1). Classification (NCBI taxonomy): domain Eukaryota; kingdom Metazoa; phylum Chordata; class Mammalia; order Chiroptera; family Noctilionidae; genus Noctilio; species Noctilio leporinus. The sequence continues at coordinate 110,421 of PVIW01003714.1, forward strand.
CCTCACATCCTGACAGGTGGATGAAGACTACATCCAGGACAAATTCAACCTCACTGGACTCAATGAGCAGGTGCCTCACTATCGACAAGCTCTAGACATGATCTTGGACCTGGAGCCTGGTGAGGCATCTTCAGGATTGTTTTGTGTGCGCATGTTTTTTTGTTTTGTTTTTTCTTTAAATCCCTGTTCACCAGTTTCTTGAATTTCTGTCCTTTTGGTTTTTGACTTTGTTAACTCAAACCCTCTTACTCCATTTTGTTTTCTCACCTGGCTTTTGCTGAATTTAATGACTTATACCACTTGTACCTATACTCTCATTCTATAATTCAGTTCTATTTCATAATGTCAATTTCCCCAGAGGGTCTCATTTTCAAACTCTTTCCCCTGTTTTGCACTTTCTGGTCTAGAGTTCCATCTTCCGCATTGATGGTTTGCATTTGTGTGTTGTGGAGGGAGTTGGGAAGGAGAAAAAAGGGCAGAGGCTGGAGAGGTGTGTAGAGAAGGTAGAGATACCTTGAGTTGCTGGAAAGGTCAGAGGCCCACGTTTCTGTGTCAGATGCCCACATGATGGGTGGGGTGAGTCTCAAAGGTGGGTGCTGGGCAAACAATAGCCAGCAGCCCCTGGGGAGGGGCAGGGTACCTAAGAAAGCTGTAAGACAAATGGTTGTATTGGGCCGGGGCCATATTTCAGATGAAGAGCTGGAAGACAACCCCAACCAGAGTGACCTGATTGAGCAGGCAGCTGAAATGCTTTATGGATTGATCCACGCCCGCTATATCCTCACCAACCGTGGCATCGCCCAAATGGTGAGGCCTCTCTGCTCCCACCTGACTTCTTCTGAGGCAATAAGGGAAACAGAAGTTCCTGCAGCAAAAAGTCACATGTTTCAACCTTCTCAAGGAGCATAACAGAAGAGGAGAACCTCAGAACTGGGTCCTGGGAAACCAATCCTGATTGGGGATTGTGCTGAAGGGGGTGTTTTCAGAGAGGGAGATGTGACCTTAGACAGGAAGTTGTTACAGACTCTTTGTTCTTCAGTGAATAAACAATAAATGGTTCTGGTGGTCTGCAGCCTCCCTCACTGGAGGAAAGGAAGCAGAGGAGTCTGAGGGCTGTTCTGAGCCAGACAAAGACAGGAGAAATGAGGGACATTGGCATGGGTGGGGCAGAGAAAGGGATTGCCTTTTCAATTCCCATCTACCTCCCCCCCCCCCCCAACGCTTTCCATTTTATTTACTTCAGTTGGAAAAATACCAGCAGGGAGACTTTGGCTACTGTCCACGCGTGTACTGTGAGAACCAGCCAATGCTTCCCATTGGTGAGTGTTGGAGAAAGAGAAGGAGGGCAGCATATGGTAGGTCTTTCCTACCATATGTTGGAGGCTCAGCAAGTTGGGGCCCAAGTTTGGGAAGGAATTTGGGCAGGGTTAGGGGAGCCTGGCATGCTGAATCTGGTTGTCTCCCAGGCCTTTCGGACATCCCAGGTGAGGCTATGGTGAAGCTCTACTGCCCCAAGTGCATGGACGTGTACACACCCAAGTCATCAAGGCACCACCACACAGACGGCGCCTACTTTGGCACTGGTTTCCCTCACATGCTGTTCATGGTGCATCCAGAGTACCGGCCTAAGCGGCCTGCCAACCAGTTTGTACCCAGGTAGGGAGCAAAAACAAAGTCATGAGGGATCAAAGGAAAGGCCCAATACACCTAGGGAAAAGGGAAGACAGGGCATGGTCCATTTTTGAGGTCTGCTTCTCCCAAAGCTAGGGTTCTCCTAGCTGAGGGACCTTGAGAAAGTTCTTTGCCTACATCTGAGTTCCCTTATCCATAAAATAGGTACGATGATAGCACCTGCCTGACAGGGTATTTTTAAATGTGTAAAGTGCTTAGAATACTGTTTGGCAATTGAAGCACCATTTAAACAGTAGCTTTTGTTGTTATCACCTTGGGAGTTCATCCTTTGCCAGGAGGTCCTCAGAGCAACGGTTCAAGTGTGATTCAGCTTTCTAGGGAACCACTTTTACTGTGATATGGGGAAGGAAAGTTCAGTTTTATATTTAAACAAGTAGTGATATGGATATCTTTATGCATAAATAACCTAGAATTTGAGTTTTAATGGGTATTTAAGATATATCCCCAAACATTCTTGAGGGGAAGAAGTTGGGAACCACTGCCGTTAAGCACTGAGCAGGCCCATGACAGAGCCGGGGTAGGAAGATGGGAATGGAGGATGCTAATAGAGCTACATGGGCTCACCCTCCTGCCTCTCTAACCTCTGCCCTGGCCCAGGCTCTACGGTTTCAAGATCCACCCGATGGCCTACCAGCTGCAGCTCCAAGCCGCCAGCAACTTCAAGAGCCCAGTCAAGACAATTCGCTGATTCCCTGCCCTGTCCTTCAGTCTTTGACACCTCCATTTCTTTGCTTCCACCCTTTCAGGAACCCTCTATGGTTTTTAGTTTAAATTAAAGGAGTCATTATTGTGGGAATATGAAATAAAGTGGAAGAAAAGGCCATAAGCTGGTCTGCTGATACTTCGGGTTGTGAAAGGGAGGGTAGAAGTGTGCTGGATACCAGGGGCTGTCATGGACCACCTCACTGCCACCCCCCACCTCCTACCCCCAGCTAAAATCCAGCATAGATTTTAGCCAAATGGAATTAGGCTGTGTTTTTAGTAGAGCAGAGCAGAATTCCTAGGACTGAGTATGGAGGTGTACAAAATCCTGAGGAAAAGACCCAGAGAAAAATCAAATTTCAAAGACCAGAGAAAATTGTGCATGAGCAGGGGCAGAGGCACCTATAGCTGTCTTATTTATATTTAAAGGACATAACACTGTCAGTTTTGGTTTTACAGGAAAAGTGGTTCAAAAATAACTAATGGGTGGTGAGAAGAAAGACAAATGACCCAGAATTGCTGCTGAGTGATGCCTGTGTGCCCCCTGCTAGGGGAGCTAAGACACTCATTTCAGGAAGATGGGGACTTGAGTTCTTGGCCAGAGTTCCAGCATAATAGGGACTGGCTCTCCTGTGTAGGGAGGACAGCAGATGGTGCCAGAGACAGAGCTAATTCATGGACTCTTAGGTGGGAATAGATCCTGGGGAGGTATGCTCAACAAAGGCCCAGGTATTGCCCCAGTCTCAACAACTCCCACATTCAGGAACCAGACCTCGTGGGTGAGGACACATTATTCCTCCTGCCAAGTTAATAACTTCCTCACCCAGCCCAGATCCTGCCTCACTCTACAAATAGAGCTCTGAATTACAGCATCTGCTCAGACTCAAAATCAGCCTGCAGCTCAGGATCAAGGAGCATGGTCATAGGAAAGGGGAGTTGTAGGGCAAGCCTCAGGGACTGCCCCTCTCCACCAAATTCGATAATGAAGGCCGGAATGTTTGTAGGTGTGCTGGTCATTGTGAGCTTCACAGTAGGAAAGGGTAAGTGGGGCCCGGGGGCAGGAAGAAAGGGGTTACAGAGTCCAGGAATGGGGTAGGGCTGTGACCCTAAGATACATGGGTTCCCTACAGGAAAAGGGCCTTGGAGTGAGCTAGTGCTCCCATCCTTTCTGTCTTCTGCTTCCTTAGCTCCTGTTCCTGAAATCCGGACCTGCCACCTCTGTCTCTTAGAAGACCCTTCTGTAGGATGCATTTCAGGCTCAGAGAAGTGCACCATCAGTAGCTCATCCCCATGCATGGTGATCACAATCTATTACAGTGAGTTCAAGACCCAAAAAGGGGCTCTTGGGCCCATTGCTTGGTGTCCTCTTACAGATGAGGGCTGCTTTGGGCCTGGGGCACAAGAAGGAGAAGGGAGGACTCTGCAAGGCAGGGTCCAGGGTTCCAGAGGTGACAGCTAAGCTAATTTTCTGACCCCTCCTGAAGGGGACTGGGATGAAAGCTGGGTCTGGTGAAGAATGGGGAGAGTTTGTGGTAGGGGTTCCAAGTTTGGGAACCTGTGGGAAGCAACAGGTTACTAGCTGTCCTCTCTCCTCCAGATACCAAGGTTCGTTTCTTCATCCGAGGCTGTGGACAGTATAATTCCTACCGCTGCCAAGAAAAACGCAACACCTACTTGTTAGAGTATTGGTACCATGCCCAGTGCTGTCAGTACGATTACTGCAACTCCTGGTCCAGCCCTCAGCTTCAGAGCCCACAGTCTGAGCCCCTTGATGGGGCTCTGGTCCTGCCCCTGCTCAAGTCCCAGATTAAGCGGCTCTATCAGGCCCTGAACCTCTCACTACCCCTCCCCAGTGTCTATCCTGGGAAGGAGCGTGAAGGCCTTGACCCCCTGGCTGCCCTGCCCTTGAATCTGGGCTTGTCCATTGCTGACTTGCGCTACATATACTTATTACTCAACAATTCGGGACTTTTGGTTCTCCCCCGGGCTGGACCCTGAGCCCCTTACCCTTCCCAGATTGTAGTCTGTTCCAGCATCTCTCCCAATACCAGCATTCTGCACTGCCCTCTCAGAACACCTGCATTCTCTGGTTTATACTTAAACCTTTTCCTTTGTATTGGGTTGGCCAAAAAATTTGTTTATTTTTTTCTGTACAATGGCTATAGTACCACTTAGTTGTCTTTAACTTCATTCAAAATGATTTTGTTAAATTGTGTTGTGACAGCTGTCATTAGCATGCATTTTTGAACATTAAAATTGGTGAATTTTTGTGCAGCCATTCTAATACTCGAAATGGAAGAAAACATGCAACATTTTTGGTGTATTATGTTTTATTACTTTAAGAAAGGTGAAAACGCAACAAACAAGATCTGTGCAGTGTTTGGAGAAGTTCCTTGATTGAATGTGTCATAAGTGATTTGCAGTAACATTCTTCAAATTATATGTACATTTTTGAAAAAGTGGTTTGCGAAGTTTCTTGGCACTATTGACATTTTGTCCAAATAATTCTTTGCTGTGGGGCTCCCTTACGCACTGGAAGATGTTAAGCAGCACCCCTGGCTTCTACCCACTACCAGCTACTAGCGAGAGATAGCCAACATATTCAAAATATTCAAATCAATAAAGTTATTGGTGAAAATGAAAGATGTATCTTTTATGGAAAAAAGTAAATGGACTTTTTTTTTGGCCAACCCAATGCTTTGTGTCTAAATGGCTCTGGTTTCAGTTCCTCCCCAGAAACCAGATGGCAGTGTACACAGTGCTCTTCCTCCTAGAACATAATCTCAAGTGCATTTTCTGCCCAGGCTGACCAGGGAAGGGCAGTGGTTCCCTCCTCCCTTTCCCACCAAAATGTTCCATCACCCCCAACCCCTCATCTTCCCAGTCCCCTCTCAGTCTGGTCATTTGCCACTTCCATTTAGTTTTGGCTGTATCTTCCATTCTGTGCCTATCTGTAAGACCCAGGCCAGACTGGATTTGTAACAAGAAGGATGAGGGGTAAACTTTGGTTCAGGTCTCCTGCCTTGGCATCCTGGTGTCCCTGTCTCCGTCTCCACCACCCCACTTCCAGCCTGGTCTTCTGCTGCCTTCTCATCTCGTTTCAGTCTCTGGCCTCCTCAGCCCCACTTCATGTCACAGTCCTGACACCCACTTCCATAGGTGCCCAGGGAGAGGAGGAGGTCTGGCCTCCTTTGCTCTGTGTCCCCTGATTTCCCTCCACAATAAATAGACAGGGTTAAGTTTGTGTTACATTGTTTATGGGGTCAGGCTCAGGTGTGGGCAGATGTAGACAGGTTAAAGAAAATTAAATGGGCATGGTGTTCAAATGGTTGCAGAGCCCTGCCCACTCCACCTGGTTTTTGTGGCTTCCTTATGGCCTGCTCCAAAGAGCTGGCATCTACCCCACGCCTCTGTTCAGCTAGAGATCAAAGCATGGAGATTGTGATGCCTACTCTTCTACCCCCCAGCCTTGAACATACTCTATAAAACCTAGAAAGTTAAACCCAGGTTACATCAGGTTTTTCCACCTGAGAGAGAAGGAAAAACTTCAAACCAGGGAAATTCAGGAGCAAACCAAAGGACCCAGGTTTTCATCTCAGAGTCACCTGGTGCTAAGGGACCCAAGTTCCTGCCTATCCATTCCTTTTTTTTTTTTTTTTTAATCCATTCTTTTTATGTTCCTGATACCCAACACCCCCTAGGTGGGGCCTTTCATTTTATATTTCATTTTTGGAAACCGCAAGCATCCTGAAATAATAGTCATAACTCCTTTTCCCATACATTCAATAAACGTTAGATACCAGGACTTGCTGACGGTATGGCCAGTGTCTGCCTTTCCAAATCTCAACCCAGTGCTGGGGTTATAAAGCCTTTTCTGGATCCCTGGCTGGTGGCACAGTGGATAAGGCTCTAGCCTGTGAACCCAAAGCTTGGTTCAATTCTCCAGCCAGGGCACATAATGAGGTTGCAAGCCAGGTCTCCAGCCAGGTCCATAGCTGGAGGTAGGTGAAAGGCAACCATACATTGATCTCTCTCCCTCTCTGCCTCTCTCCCTTTCCCTCTCTCTAAAAATAAATTTTTTTTAAAAACACCTTTTCTGAAAAGTAGTGCAGCATTGTGGCTGAAAGATACAATCTCAGCTCCACCACTTGAGTAAATTACTTTTCTGCTTCACTTTGGTCACCTGTCAAGTAGGGCTATGCCTCAGAATTGAGAGAATGCATGTTAACGTGTATGGAGTGGAGGTTGGGGCCTCAAAAATAGAAACATGCCTTAGAGACAAACACAGGTTTTGGCATATTTATTTTTAAGTATTGGCAAAACATAAGGTGAGCTTTTGTAAACTACCCACCTGTGTTACCAGTTTCCAAGGCAGTATAAAGAGGCTTCTGTTACTTATAGCTGCTTCTATGAACCCTCCCAGCACTCCCCTCAACTCAGCGGTAGCCACCGTCCTGAGTTGGAACAGCTCAGCTGGGTATTGGTTGTGTGCTTGATATACTCATAAATGACATCATACAGCATATAGTCATCTACACAACATTCGGGATGTATTAACATGTCCACACCCCTTCAATGGCCTGTACTCTGGTGGGAGATGCCAACATTTCTAGGTCAGAAGGCAGTTGAAGATGCAAATCCGTGTGTCCCCTTCTTGCTGGGCCGACTGTTCCCCATATGACTTACGACTTCAGAAAACAGAATGACCCAGGTTCATACAAATTGGAAGACAACCTCAGAGGCTGAAGAACCCAAGGCCCAAAACTAAAGAGTAACATACCATGATTCTTGAAGAGGGAAACCAAACCTTGGATCAGAGAGCCCAGGGCTCTGCTAGGCCTAGCATTTCTCCTATAGAGTATCCCTTCTCCCTGGGCCTGGTCCTTACACAGCCCCAGTCCCACCAACACCTTCCTCCCATGGACCTCCCCTGCAGTTCCCACACAGCTCTGGACTGGACAGCACTAACAGGTGCCCACTGCCTTGGTGGCCTTCACCATATGCCTTACAATTTCTGTTCACCTTTTCATGCCCAAAGCTGAATCAGACACCAAGGCAGGGCAAGAGCAGAGCCCAGTTGAGCTAGGAGCCCCTTACTTGTCCCTACAATGGGACAGTCAGGCAGGACCCCCTCCCTCAGCCTCCACTTCTACCATAAAAGAGGAAAACCATATAATTTGTACACCAGTTTATTCTGGAGGAACACCTTGTGAGAGAGGCCTGTGGTGGGAGAAAGGGAGAAGGCCAGAGCAAAGCAGAGGTGGGAGAAGAGAGGAGGGAAGATGTCAGACTGTGAGGACTTGAAAGGAAAACTCCAGAGATGTCTGGTGAGGGAGCCTCGGGCAAAATGGGAATGGGGGTATTGAGGGACATCAAGCAATAGGCAGCTACAGCTGTGGCCAGTTCACCTGAGGGAGGTAGGAGGGCTAGTGGAAGGGACTGGAAGTTGTCCCTCCTGTGCCCAGGTGGGAATAAGAAGGCTGGTTGGAAACTGGCAGTATTTTACTAAAGGTCTCTGCAGAAGTTCTATGGAACGTACAACACTCTGTTCTGTGGATTATTGCAGAAATTCCGGAAACAACATTGAGAGAATATCCAAAAGCCAAATACTGGAGAAGTACGGGTATATGAGCAATCACTCATCTGTTCCTTGTGGCGACAGTCACTCACCATGATGTCAGAACCACTGCCTGGGGAGGGAGGGCAGTAATTAATGATACAGAGGTCTCAGCAAAGCCCCAAACTCTCCCATTCCCTCACTCCATATGGATTGATCATCACTTCCCCACATCCTTCCCTGCATTCCCAAAATGCAAAAATTCCTGGAACTGGGCAGGGGCAAGGAGTGCCAAGGAGTCACCAGCCATGAACTCTGCAGAAGTTTTCTATAGAAGGTTTGTGGGAAAGAGCCATTTGAAATACAGTGAAGGTGCATAGCTGGGACTTGTGGAGTAAAGCAGGGAGAATGGGTACTTTGTGTGGGACCAGTAAAAAAAACAAACAAAAAACTGGGAGATGTATTGGAGGTCAGATTGCAAAGAGGAAGTGTTTGTTGCTTATTTTATGGATAAAAATAAGAAGATATGTTTACTTCTATTATATACAGGGCTGCACAACCTACAAAAGTAGGTCTACAGTTGTAAGTACATGAAACAGTTTATTCTTGTATTATTTACTAATTATTGTATTATTATTATTATCCTACCTTTGCCCACCCCTATCTGTGAGAGGGTGAAACATCTTTGTGCCCAGGGCCAGGGATGGCCACTGCTGCCCAGCTTGAGAGTGAAAGAGTGGAAGTAACCACCAATCCTTCAACTCTGTCATGCTCACATCATGGAGTACTGCATAGCAGGCTGATGGAGCGAGGTGGCTGTTCACAAGCTGATATGGAAACATTAAGTTCCCATAACTGTTAAATTTAAAAAGCAAGTGCAGAACAGTGTTTACAAGAGTGTGCTACTGTGTGTGGGAGGAAAAGAGATAAAACCAGTGTTAATGTATAGGATGTAATGTCCACTAAAGATCACAGAACAGGTAATCCAGATAGTACAAAAAAGTGGTTTTGCGTTTTTGTGCTTGGGAGCTGGGTAGATTGGGCTAAAAGTAGGAGGGGGACTTTTCTTTGACTCCCTTGAATACTCTAATATTGAACCATGTCTTTGCAGCTATTTAGTAAGTGTAATAAAATGATTCGAACAAAGACAGCTTGGTAGAAGAGCCACCACGAATTGTGGCTCAGTCCCTGGGAGATTTGGGCAGGTATTGACCTTGCGGTGCCTCTGTTTCCTTATCTGTAAAATACCTCAAAGGCTTGTAAGTTCGAAGAACAGTGACTGACACACAGGGTGTTTTAGAGTTTGTTAACTTTAAAAAGGTGAGGGGCCCGGTGGAAGAGCAAGCTTGAAGAACAGTGAAATAGAGTCATCAATATTGGCTAGTTGAAAGTGAGGTGGAGGTGTTCAGGGGGCAAGTTGACATGGCCAAATATTCAGATTCAGGAGGAAGTGGTATGTGGCTGCTGGTGGAAAGTAGCAGAGAAATTCCTCTTGGAGAGTAAGGCAGGGAAACTGCTAAGGCCCGAATTTTGGTGAACATGAATCATTAAGGGTCAGGAGAATAAAACAGGACTCAGTAAAGGAGACTAGGGATAGGCAGTAGAAGAGGTAGGAGAAGAGATACTGGCAGTAACTACTGCTGACAGATGGGAAGAAGGCAGCCTGAGGAAAAGCCAGTGGATCTGGTGATCTCAAATGTCCCTACGAGGCTGGTGCTGTGTGGAGGGAAGAAGCCTGTCAGCTGTGGGCTGAGGTGAGTCAGGTGGTGGGGGTGAAGACAGGGAATAGCTCAGAAGGAAAGAGAAGCAGTGATGGAACAGTGTCTGAAAGTTTAGGCTTAGGAAATGTAGAGACTCATTTCTTGTCCTAAGACAGACAGAAAGTACCTTCCCCTCCCCCACCCACCCCCAATGTGTGGTTGCCTACAGCAACCCAGGCATGTGCTGATTCCTGACTGGGAATCAATCTGGTGACCCTTTGATTTGCAGGCCAGCACTCAATCCACTGAGTCATACCAGCCAGGGTGTCACCTTACTGTTCTTGATGAGGAGAGTCATGCAACTGCTACCAGGAGAGGCCAGGCAGATGTCAGATCCCAGAAGGCACCCAAGCTCCTTGGTCTCCAAGAGGCACCGATAGCAGCGTACATATCGGGGGAACTGAGCTGGATAAGGGATCTCTTGATTGGCAGGATCAAATTCACCTAGAACACAGAAACACTGATCCCACACCTCTGCTTGTCTATTTTCCAGGTCCACCCCAAAGTTCCCCCATCTTTGAAAACCATAAAATCATCAATCCTTTTAAGACTATCTGACTCAATCTTTCATCAGGAGCTTTAGTCCTCATTAAAAATCTCCATGTTCTACTCTTATACCTCCTGAAATGAGGAATTCATTAATTCATTCACTTATTCATTCAACATGCTTTTTTTTTTTTTCTTTTTAGGATTTTATTCATTATTTTTTTAGAGAGAAGGGCAGAAAGAGAGCAAAAAAGGAAGAGAAAAATCAATGTATGGTTGCCTTTCACCTGCCTCCAGCTGGGGACCTGGCTGGCGACCTGGCTGGCGACCTGGTTATGTGTCCTGGCTGGGAATCAAATCAGCAACTCTTGGATACATAGGTTGGCACCAATCCACTGAGCTACACCAGCCAGGGTTTAATACATCAAATCTTTTTTTTTAATTAATTAATTTTAGAGAGAGGGGTAGGGAGAGAGGCAGAGAGGGAGAGGGACATTAATGTATGGCTGCCTTTCACTTGCCTCCAGCTAAGGACCTGGCTGGAGCTGGCACCTTATCCACTGTGCCACCAGCCAGGGCAATACATCAAATCTGAAAGAAAGAAAGGAAGGAAGGAAGGAAGGAAGGAAGGAAGGAAGGAAGGAAGGAAGGAAGGAAGGAAGGAAGGGAGAGGGAGGGAGGGAAGGGGAGAGAGAGAGAGAGAGAGAAAGAAAGAAAGAAAGAAAGAAAGAAAGAAAGAAAGAAAGAAAGAAAGAAAGAAAGAAAGAAAGAAAGAAAAGGAAAGAATGCATCATCACAGGACAGGAAGAATCTCTGCTTCATGTAGACAGAAGACTTTAAACAACCCAGGGCCACATACTTTGTTTAGTGGTCCTATTATAGGACAGCTTCGTATTAAACTTTGTCCACCAAAGCCCTTCTTACTGCATGCATTTATAGTTGTCCCTTGGTATCTACAGGGGATTGATACCAAAATCTGAGAATGCTCAAGTCCTTATATAAAATAATGTAATACTTGTAAATTACCTACACACATCCTTCCTTATGCTTTGTCATCTATAGATTACTTATAATTATAATACCCAATACAATGTAAATGCTATACTGTATTAGAGAATAATGATATGGAAGAAAAAATGTGCACATGTTCAGTACAGATACAACCATCATAGACATAACTACATAGGACACATCAGCGATAACACCATTTTAAAAAATATATTTTTCATTTTCAGTTGGTTAAATTCAGGGATATGGAACCTGTGCATATGGAGGGCTGACTATACGTTTCCCTCTTCTTTTGGTCCCTGGCTGAGACCACAGGTTAACAGGTCCCCAAACCCAGCAGAACACTTACTGTGAGGCAGATATTGAAAAACATTTTGAATCTTGTTTCTATGGAGATAGTGCTCTGCAGCCAAATGAGGAGGTTATCAGGCTGCACCCAGCCTTGTTCTACCCTGTGGATCCTGATGTTTTCATCGAGCATATTCCCCAAACCCTCCCTATTCTGCATTGCCTTCAGACTTAAATGGGTTCCCTTCAGTATCTCCATTTAGGTCATTGCTGTTGAGTGAGTCAACCCTGGGGTGTCACTAGGCATGTCCCACAGAGTGAACATCAGTTCATTACCAGTTCCCAAGCATTCCACTAAGCTCAATCATCCCATCTTTTCTCCTGCCTGGGTTTACCTGAGCACACTGGGCAGCTATACCCAGATACCCCGTGTCTGTGGGTTTCTCTATCCAGCAGGCTAGGAGACCCTTCTGATCTCTTAGAGCCACTTACCAAACACCAAGCCCATCATGACCAGCACTTGTAGGAGTACCATGTAAAGAGTTTGGGGAGTGCTGTGGAAGCCTAGGGGCCCCAGACTCCAGCTACATTCAGGGCCTGCCATAAAATGCATGACTGCCCACCAGACTCCAGTATGGGCTTATATTGGTGGAAGAGAAGTTGGCTTATATTGGTGGAAGGAAGGAAAGGGGCAACACCCATTTTGGGTGGAAATTAGTGCCAAAACAGCCAAAGGGACAGAGTGTCCTCACCCACAGCCACTCTGGAACCTAACATCCTGGCTTGGGAACAGGAGCCCAGCAACAGAGGAATGAGAAGGAAACAGTCTCTCATATTCATTCAAAAACATTTGAATCAAGGCATCAGGTGTTAGGGATATAACATTGTGCCAAGTCCCTGCTGTCAACCTAAAAATAAAGCCTTTCAAAGTAAGAGATGATGGATGTAATCCAACAACAATTAAAAAAAAGAGATGACAAGTTTTTAAATTTTTAGTAAAGATTTTATTCATTATTTTTAGAGAGAGGGGAAGAGAAGAAGGTAGAGAGGAGAGAAACATCAATGTATGGTTGCCTTTTACCTGCCTCCAGCTGGGGACCTGGCTGGAGACCTGGCTTACAACCTGAGTATGTGCCCTAACTGGGAATCGAACCAGGAACACTTGGGTTAGCAGGCTGGTGCTCAGTCCACTGAGACAAGTTGTTTTTTGTTTTTTTAAAAGATTCCATCTATTATTTCCAGAGAGAGAGGAAGGGAGAGAGGCAGAGAGGGAGAGAAACATCAACGTATGCTTGCCTTTCACCTGCCTCCAGCCACAGACCTGGCTGGAGACCCAGCTTGCAACTTGGTTATGTGCCCTGGCTGGGGAATTGAACCATTGACCTTTGGGTTTGCAGGTCCGCACTTTATCCACTGCACTACCAGCCAGGGCCGAGACAAGTTTTTTTTTGTTTGAGATCAGTAAAATAGCTATTTCAAAAGTACTGATTCAGGCAGAGGCCCAAATAGTGTTCCAATTAGGAGACAAAAAGGCAATGGGTATTTATGAGAAAGAAAAGGGAAAAGACTACATCCATGGTAGGAAGCCATTTTTAAAATATGACATTCATTTTTCTGAATTTTGTAAAATAGATGAATTCTTGTGCTATATATCTTTTTTAAAAAATATTTTGGTTATTTTTAGAGAGGGGAAGGGGAGGTGAAAGAGGGAGAGAAACATCAATGTGTGGTTGCCTCTCAGGAACCTCCAACTGGGGACCTGGCCCCTGACCCAGACATGTGCCCAGACTGGGAATCAAATTGGGGACCCTTTGGTATGCAGGCCCCTGCTCAATCCACTGAGCCACGCCAGCCAGGGCTGGAAGCCATTTCCATTGGTGTAGAAAACATAGTGATGTTAATTCTAAACAAAGTTTAAAATTTTCAGTCTAGTAGTCAAAGCAGCTTTCTTGTTATATTGGCAAATGAGAAACAAGGTTGCTTAGGCCCAGGACAAAGGTTATGTTGCCTCCTTTTAGCATTTTAAAGGCAGTTCCGGCTGGATTTATTTTTAGAGAGAAAGAAAAGGAGGAAGAAAGAGAGAGAGAGAAACATCATGATCTAGTGCCTCTTAGCACGCCCCCAATTGGAATCTGCCCACAACCCAGGCTGGTGCTGGAACTGGAATCCAACCTTAGCAGGCCTGCGTTCAATCCACTGAGCAACACCACCCAGGGACGGGCCTCCATTTTTAAATTGGCTCCTGTTAATATTGTTTACACTGACATTGTTTACACTTCCTTGGCAGAGCAGTTTTGTTTTTGTTTTCAGATTCTATTTATTTATTTTTAGAGAGGGGAAGGAAAGGAGAGAGAGAGAAATGTCGATGTGCTAGATATATATCTATCAGTTGCTTCTTGCATGCCCCACCTTGGGACCTGGCCCTCAGCCCAGGCATGAGCCCTGGCCAGGAATCGAACTGGTAAACTTTTGGTTCAGTCCACTGAGCCACACCAGTCAGGGCAGCAAAGCACACAATCTTAGTGGGAAAGAAAAATCAATAAGCAGTAATGGCGGCTGGGGGTGGGAGCTTCCTGAGAGCACCTGGACAGTGGAAACCACTGACAAAGGGATTTGAGCGGATGAATAGTATGCTCAGATTTCTGTTTATAAAATTACTTAGGCAGAAACCAGTTACCAAGTTTTTCTTGAGTCCAGTCATTAGATGAGGGCCTGGTCAAGCAGAGGAGAAACGGGGAAGCAAGAAGTGAGTGAATCTGAGATGTATTTGGAAGGCCGGACAGATTTAGAGTTAGACTAAATGTAAAGTGAGGGAAGGTGGGATAGGCTTGCAGAGGGGATGATTGGTGGTACCATTTTCCAAGATGAGAAAGACGTGGCACAGTCAGAAATCCAAAAGCGACGACATGGGTCCCGAGTGACTGTACTCAGCTCAGGGTCTCCTGTGAATTCCGGGAAGCCAGCACCTTTCCCAGCGCCCGGGTCTTCTCATCCTGCTGAACTCACTTGCAAGTCCAAGTCAGTGGGTCTGATCTCCGGCGCCCACAAGTTCCGGTGCCCACAGGCCCCGGCGCTCGCTCTCCTTCCTGGCTGCATCTCAGCGCCCGAAGGAGGACGCAGAGGCGACTCCGGGCCCGCAGCCCCAGCTCAGCTCTCCTTCCGCCCAGCGGAAGGGCGTGGCGGGGCTCAGGACCTAGGCGTGTGGCCCCTGGGGATACCTAGAGCATTACCCGGCTTCCCGGGTAGGTGGTACCCCACCCAGCTCCCCTGACCCGGCCTCCTGGGCTCCGCATGCCTGCCGGGTCCATATCCTGGCGTTCAGTCCCTGTGAGACACTCAGGGTTTGTATATTAAGAGTTGGAGGGCTCTGGAAAGTCCTCGGCAGTTTATGATCTGGAGGTTTGGAGCCGGGCCCTGCAGGGGGCTTCCCGCTTCGGCCCCAGATCATCTGTCTTCAGGGTGCTGATGGGGTGGATGAGAAGAAATCGATGGAGGCACGCGCCATGAAGGACTGTTGGGAAAGAACAAGAGAGGAAAACTCATGCTGCTGCGCATCCTCTCCTGGAATGTATCATCCCAAGATTCCAGGAGAGGAGCGCCTGGCACCTTCATAAATGTCGAATGGGTGACTGAATGATCAACGAAAAGGATCAGAGACAGGGGTCTCCTCTTGAAGCGAAGAAGGCAAAGGGAAGCATTATTTCTCAGCGCCCTCTGAACCCTTCCTCGAATATAACCTCACTGGATGGCCAAGGACTTGGGGATTGTGGGTGGGTGGTCCAAGAGGACTAGCTGTAGAAATTCTGCCTCCTCCGCCGAGAAATTAACAGGTTTAGAAGATTCGTGTGTTATTCAAAACTGGGCCCGGCCTTCTCCGGAAGGGGCGTGGCCTGACCGTCAATGACCCCTTTCTAATCCCATTTCACTCCCCCTGTCTGTTCTGCAGACCGGAGCTCCAGAGCACCGAAAGCAGCGGGAGTGGGTTGTCATGGTGATGGGTTCTGCTGTGGTTTTGCTGGGGGTGAAGAGGTGGACTTTGTAATAGTTGCCATGGTAACAGCAATGGTTGACACTCAGGTTGTGTTCCCCCTCCCCCGGGCTAGAGAGGCTTGGTGGTAGGCAGCTGAGAGACTAAACAAAGGAGGTCGGGCCCAAGACCGGAACTCCATTTAGGGAAATGGGGCGGGGCTAGGTGATTGGGCCCAGGGAGAACCAAGTTCTGTCCTAGGACCTAACACCGTGGTATGAAGAGGAATTGGGGAGGGAGGGGGTCTTTAACCTGAATATAAATGAATGACTGGGTTCCAGAAGGAGCTGGGGGTGGATGGCTGGCTGGCTGGATGGATAGGGACTTGGCTATACTCGATGCCTGGGTCCCTCAACCTCTGGAGCTCTCCACACTCTGGGTTCCTCACTCACTTGTGACTGCTGTGCCGTAAATACATGCCTCTTCCTGGGGCTTGGAGCAAACTCTCAACCCAAACATGCAACCAAGGGTCCAGCCCAGGATCTCACACTGGGAGCCACACAGGGAGAGCCTGGGACAATAAATAGGATAGGATAGGGGATGGCTCAGCCGGGACTCATCTCTTCTTCCCAGGTGCCACCTCTCTTTCCTCCTATCCTCCATCCTCTCCCAGTTTTCCCAGCTCCTCGGAGACAACTGGATATCCAGGCTTCATCTGATGTTCAGTATAGCAATGTCCAGAGCCCCAGCAGATATGGGGTCTGCATCTTAGCCTGTCTTCCCCCAAGATTGCTAGTAGGCAAGGAGCTGGTCCCACCGCAGGGTGGGGATGGCTCTGAAAACAAACACAGCTTCTGTGAGCCTTATCAAGCGGAGAGTAATTTGCATAAGTAGACTGAGGCATGGTCCAGATTTCAAATGTTGAGCCTCCCTTCTACCCACCATTTCCAGTGTCTAAGGGGGCTCCTCGTGGCATCCATTGTTCTCAAGAAGAGAACAATGTGTGCAAGAAGAAAGGGGGGCAGCGGAGGTAAAGGCAGGTCAGTAGAACTCCTCCTGGCCATGGCTATGAAGGATGAGTCCTGTCTCCAGGGTGTGGGAGGTGATGTCCCCTATTTGTGTTTAAGGAGGTTCCCTTAGCTGAACAAAGACTCAGTTTCCAGGGGATTAACTGTCCTGGTGGAGCTAGGAAGGCAAGGTTCAGAACCATGCAACTGGTTCCATGTCTTCATGCTCACTTCCCACTCTGGGACAGGACAAAGAAAAGAGTGCCACTATCAGTTTTCCTGTATTTGGTAAACGTGGAGCATTTTGGGACTGTGGCCACCTCCCCCCTTTATGCGTTGCCATCTGACAAGCCTCAGATCACGCCTCCCTTAAGGAGCTTCTGAACAGGAAGACACCTTTCCCTGGGACTTCATGCACTAGAGCTGGAGGAAGCACTGAGATTAGCTAGAAACTATCTAGGACATTGTCATCTACATTCAGTATCTTGTTCAAAACAAGATACCACCCAGGGTGGTAAACCTAGGGATGCCTCATCTGGAAAGGAGGCTTCCAAGGAAAGAAGGTGGCCAGGCAAAAACTGGTGGGTGAGAGAAGGACTCATTCTCTATTCCATGAGGTCCAAAGATTGGAAATAGGAGGGAAGGAGGGATTTCCTTGCTTCAACCTAAGAATATTCTTCCAACAGCTACCCAAAAAGGCCAAGTATGGCTCTGGCAGGACATGAGTCTTTGGCACCCAGTCCCTGGCAGGCCGTTTGTTGAATAGCAAAGAGGGTATGAGGAGACTTGATGGCATGGTGAGGAGGGTGTACAGGGTTTGCTTCGTAGGACATGGGGAGCAGACCATTCCTCATTGAAAATAGCTGAACAAAGAAAATTGGGGATACTGATGGTGAAATCACATTGGCTGGACCTGGAAATCAGAAGAGCTGGAAAAAAAAAAAAAGAGCTGAGTAGGTGAAATCATGTACAGAAAGCTATTGTAAACAACAAAGCTTGTGAGTTGAAGCAATAGGAGGCAACATGAGCTCCTAGGGTGGTTGTGTGTAGGAAGGAATGAGGCAGGGCTAAGAGCTTGTATAGCAGTGGTGATATCAGGCACGCCAGGGAAGGGTGACACTTGGGAACCCATTGCATGAGGACTATTCAGGTAGGGGGCTGAAGGCCTGGGGGAATAGCAGAGATGGGGAGGGTTAAACTGGTTATATGGAGTTGGGGTTTCCCAAAGCCCAGCTCTTTTTTTTTTTTTTCAAAGCTCCAGTCCATCTTTTAATTTTTTTTTGAAAAATTCCTGACATTACAGAACTAAACGGAAATGTATTAATATTCCACTCTTACATTTCCATGACAAACAAAAAAAAATTTCATGAGCCAAAAAAACAAAACCAACAGAAAGAAGCTTATAAAACTAAATATGGATCTCAGCATTAACAGCTGAACCTAGAAAGGAATTAAAACACTTTGATTAAAAAATCACGAGTGGATGATAAAGTGTGTAGAAACTGATAATTTACAAACTATTTAAAACCTGGAATCGCTGACTGTTCAGAAACTACACAGATGGATCATGGGCAGTAGTGAACAGCAGAAAGGGATTATGGATGAATCTGCATTGTTCTAGCTGCTCCCCATGCCACCCATTTCCGAAGAAAGCCTGACATTGATTAGATATTGAGCCAGGCTAATGCTGGCAGCAGATCCAGTGATGGTAACCTGCCTATCAGTAGCCTTCAACTGGGTTTGCAATTTTGATCTGCGCCCCAGACATCTGACGGATCTCACTGATTTTGGTGCCTTGATGCCCGATTATGCAGCCAATCAAATCATTTGGAATGGGGAGTTCATGAGAAGTAGTCTGAGCAGATGCATCCAATCCTGCCCAATAGCCTTTCACCTCTGGAGAGCTGGATTCAATGCCACTGAATCCGGTGTTGCCATGCATCATGGGAAAATGAGACAGTTGCATTGCCAACTGGTGCAGCTTGGTCAAATCTGGCTGTGGAATGGCATACTGTCCTTGAATGGTATAGGCCTCTAGCAGTGGTCCCTCCAGGTCAGGGTTGAGGCACATGGACGGGGTGGTGTGGAGAAAGCTCGCCCTGTCGCTGCCTATGCTATACCTGTCTTGACCACCTGCAAAGATGACAGAACTGGATGGCTTGGGCCGGTATGGGATGGTCACGCCCTTTGGCAGGGACTGGGAGAGTGTCTCCAACATGACCACACAGATCTGTTTCACACACTCAATGATGGACTGCGGAATGCCAGCAATAGTGATGGCCCGCTCAGCTGAATTGGGGAGCATATCCCCTGCCACCTGGACCTGAGCCCCTGTACTCTCTCATGTTTCTTTGATCTTGCAGCCACCTTTTCCAATGAGAGAGCCACACTGACTAGCAGGGACCACCAGCCTTAGAGTGACTGGAGGTCTACTGGCAGCTGTGCTATTGGTCATAGAGCTGCTGATGTCCTCTTCCAGTTTATCAATGATCATAGCAAAGGCTTTGAAGGTGGCATTAGTGGGTCCAGCCAAAATGATAATTCTCTCAGGACAATTCCCTTCTGAGATGTTGATACGTGCACCACTCTCCTCGCACATCTTCTTAACTGATTTTCCTCTCTTTCTGATGATACTGCCAACTTCCTTTCCATGCATAAGTAGCTGGATGGTGAGAGTGACATTTAATCCACCTTCCATCACACTGGTGTCCATGTTGAGCAGTGTTCTGAGGAACAGGACTTTGAGTGGTCAAATCCTTGGTCACTGGTGGAGGAAGGGGATGTGAAAGCCCAAAAACTGGAGACGCGAGGCGACTGAGGGGAAAAGGGGAGCAGGCGGGAAGGGGAAGACTTTTTTTTTTTTTTTTTTAAAGATTTTATTTTCAGAGAGCAGGGAAGGGAAAGGGATAGAGGCAGAGAGGGAGAGAAACAATGTATGGTTGCCTTTCACCTGCCTCCAGCTACTGACCTGGATGGAGATCTGGCTGGCAACCTGGTTATGTGCCCTGACTGGGAATCAAACCAGTGACCTTTGAGTTCGCAGGCTGGCACCAATCCACTGAGCCACACCAGCCAAGGCCCCAAAGCCCAGCTCTTTAAGGCTTTAGTCCCTGGTTCCATAAATACTTAGGTAGTCACACAGTTAACCAACCAGTAGAAAAAATACCTTTTTATTACTAGGAAAAATCCATTCATTTAATGCAGAGTATATGCTGGGGAGGTTAGGTAATGCCAGATGGATGAGGAGAAACGTGCAAGAGGAACAACTGAAAAGGGGAGTGGTCCCCACTTTTCATAAACAGCAACATGAACACAGAGAATCACAAATAAGAGGATCCTTCTTTATGTCTCCTCCCATCCCATTCTTCCAGAATGAGTCCCAGTGAAGTCCCTAAAGGTGCCAGGGCATTTGAAAGTTCAGTACCGGGAGTGGGATGCAATGTGTAGCCTCGAAGTTGTGTAGATGTTTCTGAGCCTAAAGAAAGAGGGCAGGACAAGTAGGGTACACAGCACTGCAGTGCACTGCACTGGCAGCCACCAGACCCCACCTCTACCCTCCTAACCCCCACCCACTCAATAAAAGTTGCCACTTCCAACTGTCCCCAAGCCCCACATGTGCCTCCTGGCATCTAGCTCACCAGAAACAAAGCCAACTGCCGCCTTTCATGTGCACTCATGTCCTCCCCTGTAGGAAGGAGGTGGTACTCTCAAACATGGCCCACACATCTGGACATCATCCCCTTCCTGGGCTCTTCCCAACCTTGTCTTCTGCCTTAGGACCTCCTTACCCACGCTCCAAGGGAAGTCTGGCCCATGTTCTGCCTGGTAGGAGCGAAGGACAGATAAACACCAGTCTTCCTCTACCCCCCATCGGCTATAAAACGAGGCTGGTCAGGAAGAGAGATGAGAATGCATCAGCAACCTGGCCTTGCCAGGCTTCCCCATACAAAGGCCTCACCAGATCCCCTCTCACCTTCCTCCAACTGTGAGGAGGCCTCCAGCCACTGCTTCACCACTTGAAGACCCTCTTCTGCCATCACACGGGGATACCTGCAGAGGTAGTGCCAGTATGGGGATCAGAACTGATTCTCTTCACTCCTCATCCCTGAACCTTCTTCCTTTCTGCTCCTGGTACGTTTACATATGTTCACACACCACACACACCCTGGCTCTCACCGATGCTGCAGGAGCTTCAGCAGGAGGTCATTGCCTCGGTTGGACATGATGTCCTCAGGAACCCTGGAAGTGAGAAGAATACAGAGGTGAAGAAGAGTCTGAATACTTGGGTTTCTAGTGGGCAGAGGTGGGTGAGGCAACTGTTTAGCTCTCTCCCTTAGACCCAGGGGGGTAGAGGTTCCCAGGCACTCACGTAGTGGTGATGATCTCATCCTTGGTTCTTCGGATCAGCAGTACAGGGCCCTCGTACCTTCAAGGGACATGACAGCAGGGAAGGAGAACTCAGAGGGAGGGAGGTGACAACTGGCCACCCCACTCCTGCACTGGCTCCATTCTTTGCCCCTGCTATAGCATAGGCTAGGCCTTTACCCAGAGGTGTGAATGAGAATAGGAAGGGCA
Organism: Noctilio leporinus; assembly: GCA_004026585.1. Lineage (NCBI taxonomy): Eukaryota > Metazoa > Chordata > Mammalia > Chiroptera > Noctilionidae > Noctilio > Noctilio leporinus. The sequence goes on from PVIW01003714.1 coordinate 131,463, forward strand.
TGCAAGTATAGCCTTGCTGGGAGATCTCGGCTGTGCCAGGCATTAACCCTTTGCTTGCCTGAGCATAAAAAGATTCAGGATCCCAGGGGACCTGGGAGGGATGAGGCCATTTAGGGTGGGGGCAGGGTCATTCAAGGGATTTGAGGCAGAAGTCATCTGTCAACTTGTACTTTAGTACTAACTTCAGCATTTTCACACTCAGCAGAGCTGTATGGGGTGGGGGTGAGGTGGGGCTGTGCATTACCTGCACAACTGCTCTGCATTATTTAGATTAAGGTGTTGCCTCACAGTCCTGGTCACCAAGCCCCCTAGGGTGAGACAGAAGTGAAGGGACAGCAGAGACAAAGCACTTGTCCAACACAAAGGTCCCCACTGTTAATGGAGAGAGAAAACTAAGGCCCCTAGAAAGGGAGTCTTTTTGCTTCTCAACAACACAGAACCATTCCCCACCCTTCCCTGTAAGGGCAGGACTGGGGGCTATACTCACTCCAGCTGTCTGGCATAACTTTCAAGGCCAAGGGCACCAGGTCATCAAAAGAGGCATCCAGGATCACGGCACTAATGTCTGGGTAGGACATGGCTGCCCATGTGGCTGGTACCAGGACAGGGAAGAAGGGTGAGGATCGAGGGACTTCTGCCCACCACTCCAGCTTCATTTCACTGACACTTTAGGCTGACCCCATCCTCCCTACTATCAATAGATTAGTCCCAGGGCTATCCTTAGCCCTCATGTCACTCGGCCAGGGCACTGCCTGGAGAGAATGGGGAGAGAACATGGAAGTGCACTGAACCCACAGAAACTTGTTTCCCTGATTTTCCCAGCCCAGGACCAGAGTCTACTTTTGATCATCAGGCCTAAGTGTGAAAGGAAGTGTAAAGTGTCTATGTAAAGGATATCTTTTCCCAGACCACTCAGAGACCACTCTTCTTCCTTAAGGCTCTACCCCATTCCTGGGCTGCCAGTGGACTTCCCACCCCCACCCTTTGAGGGAACAAGGTGCTAAATACGCCTACAATGGGGGAACAGGGAGGCTGGTACCAGTGAAGCCTCCGATGGACCAGGCATAGAGGATGATATCTTGGGGCTGGAAACCCAGGCGGTGGATGGCAAACTGGACTACTACATCCATGGCATTGGCCTCAGTCTGCGGAAATGGCACCCCCTGGTGGAGGAAGGGCAAACACAAGAGAGGTCAGCACCACAGGCCAACTGGCCCACCATCCACACCCTCCTAAAGTGGACTCTTCTTGTGCTACTCTGCAACAGAAAAGAGGTGAAAGAACAGGGCAGTGGGGGGTGGCTTTCCCCAAATTCCCACTGTGAGAGGGGCTCCTTGTGACTTGCAGTTCCTGCTTTTGGCATCCAGGTCATGAGTGGGATCCCCACAGAAATATACACTGCCTTCCCTACCTCCACTGGCGATCAGAGGGAGAGAGACCATGATTCAAGAAAAGGGATTCTGAAGAAGGTCTCACCGTGCTTCCAGCAAAGCCTGGATGATTCCAGCCCAGGACTGAGTATCCAGCTGTAACACAGGGTAGGAGGGGCAGGGACCTCAAGGTCTACAACCTCAAGTCACCCAGGAGTAGTAGCTGGACATCGGAGATCTACCCACCCACCAACTACAGGCAGCAGAAGGTGGATATGTGATTGTGAGGAGAAGGGCAATAAGGGTAGAGAACACAGCCCAAGGGGAGGGGATGTAAGGTTAGCAAAGCAAATGAGGCATGAATCGCCCCCTCACTTGGCCGCAGGTGATGGTTTCAAACTTTACCCACAGAAAGGGGCCAGGCCTGGGAAAGTCATATCAATGTGGGAAGATGGGGATGTTCCATTCCAAAGAGCAGAGACAAGAGGTCTGAGCCACAGGCCTACCTTCCAGAGGTGTGGAGATGCAGCCCACCTCATAGAAGCCTGCATTCCCCTCACAGCAGATCACCTGAGGGAGGAAGGAAGCAGGAAGGATGGCTGGGAAAGAGCCAACTGGGACTAAGTCCCTCTTGTGACAGGAAAGGCAGCCTGGGGAGCTTAATAGGGAAGAGTGAAAAAGTGCATTCCTGCTCTCTCCACAGGGAATAGAAACAACTCATTTCACAAGGTCCCGAAGTTAAGAAGCCAAGTAGATGCAAATGCTTAGCAAATTGGACCCTCAAGAGGAAAAATGTTTTGAGCTGAATTGCTCAACCACCCAGCACAGAGTCCATTTGCCCTTGGAAGACAATGAGGTGTGTATCTCTCAGGAACAAGATTTTGGGTATTTTTTCCTAGTTTTTGGGTCAATTTTTTTCTTTGACTGTTTATGTGGTATGGCAATCACTTGTCTTCTCCCTCTTTGGGCTCATGTCTTATGACTAGATAAAACTAATTCCATGGTGCCCCAGCCAAAGCCCAGAGATAAGGGGATGTGCACGGACTCTCCCTGCAGCAGGCAGAGTGGAACTAGAGCCCAGTTCCCGGTGTGCTGGCATGGCTCTTTCTAGGGCCACTCCATAGAAGAGGCAGGAGACTTTGGAACCTAGGTTCAAATTTTAGTAGATTCTCCCACTAACTGATTTGGGAAAGCGATTCTGTGCTTCAGTTTTATCATCTGAAATGGGCTAATAAAAGCTACCTATCTTACAGGGTTCTGTGGGGATTAAATATATGCATTGCACATGGTAGAACAGTGACTATTATAATGATTACTTTTTGGTCCTTGAATGTCAATTCCTATTTCATCTATTTCCCTAGAGTAGGGTTTTCCTACACCAAGAGATCTTTAGGGTGGAGCTGGAGAGGGGATTATCCACAGCTGTGCTTCCTGAGGGCTGCTATACAACCGAGATCCCCAGGAACCCCACTGCCCTCCCCACAATCTACCCCTGGACTCCATGCTCCTCTCACCAGCTTCTGTCCCTGGGGCTCAGCTGTCCCCCGCCGGTCCACAAACATGGTGTCTATCTCATTGCCATCACAGGCCAGCAGCTTTGCCCGTCGGCCATTACACTGAGTGGGGGGAGATGCAAGGTCAAGTTAAGGACAGGAGACCACATCCTTTAGGGGAAGGAGTGCTGCTGGTGGGGGCAGGGGCAGGGGCGCCTCACCTCTTCCACTAGCCGGGCCTGGCCCTGCAACAGCACAGGCATGAGGGCCTTCTGGAGCAAGTACACAGAGCCAGGGTACAGCATCCGGCGCCCTAGGGTGTGGGCCACCAGGTAGCTGTGGGGAGGCATGGAGTTAATATACCCCCAGCCTGGGGGGGCCCTAGCACTCACAGGCTGTGTTAACAGCTCACTTTGGACTTCACAGCTTCATTTGTCTCTTTTGGGTCTTAATGCAGTATTACATGTACAAGGCTGGTGTTTTCAAAATTTTCTTTACTACACCTTTGTAAGATACATTTTATTTTATTTTTTAAAGATTTTACTTATTGGCCCTGGCTGGTAGCTCAGTGGATAGGTGCTGGCCTGCAAACCCAAAAGTCGCTGGTTCGATTCCCAGCCAGGGCACATAACCAGGTTGCAAGCCAGATCTCCAGCCAGGTCTGTAGCTGGAGGCAGGTGAAAGGCAACCATACACTGATGTTTCTCTCCTATTTATTTTTTTAAAATTTCATTTATTATTTTTCAGAGAGAGGGGAAGGGAGAGAGGCAGAGAGAGAAAAAAACATCTATGTGCAAGAAAAACATCAATCAGCTGCCTCTTGCAGGACCCCCAACCAAGGACCTGGCCTGCAACCCAGGCACGTGCCCTGATTGGAAATCAAACCAGTGACCTTTTGGCTTGCAAGACAACGCCCAACTCACTGCAGCCACACCAGTCAAGGCTGTAAGATACATTTTATATTGTGATTGTGGCCCAGTATATATAATTCTGAAAGTTTAATGAGATAATACATAATTATATATTTTTTTAGACATTCATTTTTTAAAAAGATTGTATTCATTATTTTCAGAGAGAAGGGCAAAGAGGTAGGAAGTAAGGGAGAGAGACATCAATGTATGGTTGCCTTTCACCTGCCTCCAGCTACAGACCTGGCTGGAGACCTGGCTTGCAACCTGGTTATGTGTCCTGGCTGGGAATTGAACCAGTGAGTGACCTTTGGATTTGCAGGCCAGTGTCTTATCCACTGTGCCACCAGCCAGGGCCTCATAAAATACTTTCTATATATGATGAATAAAAACAAAGTTTCTATCAAATAAGAATCTGTTAATGTATAAATACAACTTAATAAAAGTCCTCAAATAAATAATAGTTGAAAAAAATGACAATTGTAATTCACTAAACTGATTTCAAGATTCACTAGTGGGTCAAGATGGGTAGTTTTGAAAGACATCAAACAGACTGCATGCTCCATCAGAGCAGGGACTTGTTTGTTTTGTTCACTTTAATATGCCTGATTATCTTCCATGCAGGAGGTACCCAAAGCCTAGAGCAGAATAGGGGCTTAAAACATTTACTGAATGAATGTACTAATCTAGACAGATGTGCTAGGTGCCACTCCTGATAAAGACAGTTAACCACTTCCAGTTCATCATGAAGTAGAATTTGTCCCCAGAACAATACTGCATGACTCATTCCAGCATCGCCCTCAGAACTCCCATCTTTGGCTTGCCCCTCTGACTAGTCAGCACACTGTCAATAACCAACTATCAAATCTAGCCCCTTCCCTGGTGTAGAACCTGCCTCCTATCTCCCAGCAACAGAAAACCCCACTTGTTACCTTCAGCATCATCAGTGCCTATAACTACCATTTCCTCTGGCTTTACCTTGTGCTCTAAGGACTCTAGGCAAAGTTGATCCCTTCAGAATTTGTCACCCTAAGTAACATCACCAACCTTGCGAGGTGGGTTCTTCATAGGTGCACAAAGCATAGCTTGCTCAAAGTGGGATAATGCAGAAGCAAAGAGGCCAGGGCAGGGACATAGCAGCCACCAGACCTGCTCCAGCTAAGGCTCTGTGACCTCTCCCCAAACTAACCTCATTCTCCCCTCTCAGCCTCATCAAAAGAGCTTTCGTGTCAGAACTGTGTTACTGCCCAGCTCTTCCTTCACCATCCGGGAGAATCTGGACTTCTCTGAGCCTCTTTTCTTTACACATGAATATGGATAAACATGACTTTGCCACAAATAGTACAAAGCACATGGTACCAAGACCAACAGATTATAGGCATCTTACAATGAAGCATCCAGTCCCAAAGCCCTCACTCCATGTCCTTGCCACCTCTGCTGGCCTCTCCTCCCTGCTGCTTCTCACCTGATGATCTGACAAGGCAGCTTCTTGACCTGGTTGAGAAGGGTGTCTGCTGTCCCCCGATGCAGGGGCTCTGGACGGAGCAGGGCCACACCCTGACGGGATGGGCCCCCTCGGGACTCCTTCCTGAGGAATAGAAAGATGCAGGGGAGGATGGGGTTGAGAGGATGGGGTATAAGGTCCAAAGGATGATGGGATCTAGAAGTGTGTGTGTATGGGGTGGGGAGGCTGGAAAACAGGCATTGGGGCCCGCACAAGGGATGGAGGTTGGGGAATGGAGAGTAGGGATAGAGTGGAAGAACTGAGGCTCACCAGCTGCTGGGCTCTTCCCAGTGGAAGTCAACTGGCCAGCTCCTGAAGTCAAAGTTGTAGTTGGCAAGCTGCCTCTGGGGTGGACAAAGAGAGAAGAAGTTGGGGATTAAAGGGGAATTGAGAAGTGGAGGGAGGTCCACCTATCCACCCTCAACATCCCTCATCATCCTGGGGAATGGCCCTCACACACCATAGGGAGACAGGCAGAGGTCAATACTCTCCTGGTTTTCAGGTGAAAAGCCCTGACATGGTCAGGAAAATCCAGCAAGAGAAGGTGTCCTGTCAGCAAGATGGTGCCTTTCTGCCCTCTTCCAGATGAGGAACCTAACCGTTTGCTTTACCAACATCTAACACTGCCGCAACCCCAGGAGGGGCGGGGGTAGCTAAAGGTGCTGATGTTTCTGACGGAAGAGGTGGGGGTGTTGTTGGCTGGTCATGTTCCCTTCCCCACCTGGATCTTTCACATAATGCTATCTCACTGGCTCAGAAATCCCCAGTGCACCAAACTGGCTTTTCCAAGCTGGATAAGAGGGGAGAAGGAAAGTCATGCCTAGAGTGGCTTCTCTGTACCAGGGCTGCCTCGCCTCCCTTGCCTCAATGCCTGCAGCATGGGCTGGCACTGCCACCCAGACCAGCTTCTCCTCTTTCTCCATCCTTTCCCTTCACCCTCTGAAAGTAAATAAATACAATCATTTTTTTTAAAAACCCAAAACTTGAGCCCTGGCTGGTGGCACAGTGGATAAGGCATTGGCCTGCAAACCCAAAGGTTGCTGGTTCGATTCCCAGCCAGGGCATATAATGAGGTTGCAAGCCAGGTCCGTAGCTGGAGGCAGGTGAAAGGCAACCATACATTGATGTCTCTCTCCTTCTCGCCCTTCCCCTCTCTCCAAAAGTAATAAATAAAATCTTTAAAAACAAACAACCAAACCAAAACTTGATTGAGACAGAGCAACAGAAAACTGTACGAAACATAAAGGGCAAAACAAAACAAAACGAAGAAAGGCATACATATTTCCAGCAGATCTGAACTTGAATTCAGATTCAACCGCTCCCTAGCTCTGGGGCTCTTCCTGGGTCACTTATTCTCTTTTTCTGTTTTTTTTTTTTTCAGGTGTACAAATAAAGGTAATAAGGCAATTCACCAAGTTGTTATTAGGATTAGGAAAGGTGTATGTAACTTACTCACACAGGGTGGTGGAACATGATTAGAGCTCCATAAATGGTGATGTGAAATAACCAGTAATACCATGATGGTGATCATAGTGTTGGATCCCAGAAAGCCCTTTGTAACAGAAGAGAGCTTTATAGGGTCTCCAAGCCCCTTCTCAAAGGTAATCACACTCCAGCATTGGCTGGACTGGCACAACTCCAAGGACACTGTGTCCTGGTTTTTTTCCCCTCCTGGTGCTACGCTGTGCTCCAGGCACAAGAGTGGACATACCAGTCCATCTTGTCCCATCCCTGAACAAAACTAGCATGGTGTTCAATGCACACAGCAACAATAAATGTAGACCTGAGCTCTATGACAGAGAGAAAACCCCTTTCTAAGAAACACCACAGAATGTTTCTACATCCAGATAATTTTGCAGATGAAAGGTGGAAGGGTAAAGGCTGTCCTAGAAGAATATTCCATTAGAAGTGACAGGGAAGGGCTCTGGCTGGTGTAGCTCAGTGGATTGAGTGCTGGCCTGCAAACCAAAGGGTTACTGGTTTGATTCCCAATCAAGGCACATGCCTGGGTTGCAAGCCAGGTCCCCAGATGGGGGCACAAGAGGCAACCACACATTGATGTTTCTTTCCTTCTCCTTCCCTTCCTCTCTCTCTAAAATAAATAAATAAAAATCTTATTTAAAAAAAAAAGAAGCTGTTCCAGGAAGGAAAGGGTTGTTAGCTGACAGCTCACTTGGAGAGAAGGGAGAGAGAGCACTGTGCCACAAACACGCTGGCACAGTGGGCAGTGAACACACCTTCTCCCCCTGGCAGAAGCGCTGGTACCTGGAGAGGCTGTTTGGCACCTTTCCTGGAACCTCTCACCTTGTTCTCTGCAGACTGGTTCCTATGTGTAGCCTCCAAGATGGTGATGAACTGCCTGTACTGGGGGTTGGTCCATCGGCCGATGCCTAGTAGAAGGGGTGGGAAACTGTTAGGAAAGCTGGGAAGCAAGATGAGTAGGTTTCAGGAAAAGAACTAGAAATGGGCATGAAGAAGGCTCCAGAAAGAGAAGTGAGAGGAAAATAAACCAAGTTCCCAGGATCTGGGGAAAGGGAGGGTTGAGTTGATCTTCCTTCCTTCATTGCCAGCACTGGCAACAGCATTCTTCCTGCCCTTGCCTTTTCAGTTTGTTTCTTCATAGACTATTGACCTCCCACCCTCCAAAATGTTCATTCTCCCCAGTCTGAAGGCAATGTCATGTATGCTCACTATCTGCCCAGCTAATCCATGTTTCTCCTCTTTCCACTGCCTCCCTTCCCCAGTGCTTGCTGCTCTCTCTCCTGTACAGTCTCACTTCCTGACACCAGCCTCATGGCTCCTGTCTCATAATTACTTCCTCAGTGGATCCAAGTCCTCTTCCTCTGTTCTCTAGCTCTTCAACTGTACCCTCAGCTCTGTCCCTGTCCCTTGAGATTCCTTCCTCCTCTGTTCCCTGGGTCCATTCTTGCCTCTTTCCAATTTCTGGACTGCTCGTCCCCTGTTGCCATGCTACCTCCCTCTCTGAACCAAGAACTATTCTCAATGCTGAGCTCCCTTCACTATTCACCTGGTCCCTCAGTAACTGCATCTGGTCTCCCTGCACAGCTGAGGAGCCTCAAATCCTGACACCTCTCCTTCCAATGACCCTACAGGTATCATGCACCAGGCACTGTTCTGACATAGGAAAGACAGTAGGAAACAATGAAAAGTTCTGGCCCTCAGAGAGCTGCCACTTTAGATAGGGTTGGGGTGGGGGTGGAGAAAGATAAGAAACAGTCAACAAGAAAATTTCAGAGAGAGGTAAGTACTATAAATAAAATAAAACCAGAATGAACTAGAATGCTATGTATCATCAGTGGTAGAGCCCTAGCAATACTGAGAATGAAGCAAGCTGTGGAATCATTTATATAGAGCTATGCCATTTATGTGAAAAAATCAAATGCACGAAAACTGCTATGTAGTGGTTACACATGCCATATTTCATAGATTCTAAGACCTTTTTCCACATTTGAAAACCTTTAAATCAGTATACATTTTACAATACACAGCAATATTTGATGAAATAAAATATATTTCATAAAAGTATAAAGATATGCAGGACAAAACCACACCAGATGACAGTAGTTACTTTGGGGAAAGAGCAACATGGGACTGAGGAAGAGTCCCACGGGAACACCAACACGAACTGTGATACTTTAGTATTTTACTGGAAAGGTATCTGAAGCAATACCACAAAATGCATTTTACTTATTTTTAACATTTTGTTCTCTAAACTTTTCTGTATTTAATTTTCTCCCCAAATTTAAAAAATAAAATTAAAACTTCAAACAAAATGAGGGATGGGAGCTACTTTTAGGCAGGTAGTCAAGGAAGGGTTCTGTGGCGACAAGGAGGCCCCCACTCTGACTGAAGCCAACTACTACCATCCAGCTCTGGACCACCACGCCATTCTTCCAGCATCCCCTTTATCCATGTGCACCCATTAAGGGACATGAAGGGACATGATTTGGTGTGTCTCTTCATTTTTCATTTGTGTGCTATAACATACATAAAACATCTACTCAGTTTAAAATCTACAAAGCAGTGCTCACTTCGGCAGCACATATACTAAAATTGGAATGATACCGAGAAGATTAGCATGGCCCCTGTGCAAGGATGACATGCAAATTCGTGAAGCATTCCATATGAAAAACAAAACAAAACAAAACCAAAAAACAAAAATACAAAGCAAACATTCATGTGGCCATCACTCAAGTCAAGAAAGAGAACAAGGATATCTCTCACCAGAAGTTCTCCCCATCCTATCTCCTCCCCCTCCCAGGTTATCACTCTCTTGACTTTCAAGATAACAATGCCCATGATTTTCTTTAGTGTTTGCCACTTATATATGTATCCCTTTTGAACTTTATATAAACAAACATATTGCATAAATTATTTGGCAGTCACTTCTTTCATTCAACATTACATTTATTAGCTTCATCTGTGTTGCTGAGTGTATCAAGTCAGTTCATTTGCATTGCTTTAGCTGCGGTTGCAGGACTGTACCCTCAATGGATTTACCCACCCTACTATTTGTGGCTATAGAGCTATTTCCAGTTCAGCATTATTACAAACACAGATATGAATATAAGTGGAATTATTGTAGGGTATATGCACTTTTTCTAGATAATAGCAAACTTTTCTGCTAATTATTTTTTATATTTAAAACTCAAGGGGGAGGCAGAGGCAAGAAAGGGGAGCAGCTTAGACAAGAACCTAGTATAAAGGAACCATGGACATGGACAACAGGTGGGATTGACTTTGGGGGGAATGGGTGGGTGGGGAGGGGGACAGAGGGGAGCAAAAAGGGGATGGATGTAATACAACAATAAAATTAAAAAAAAAACAAAACAAAAACCTCAAACCCTGTTAAGGAAAAGACCATTCTTGACCATTCTCAACTATTTTCCCTCAGAAGCCAACACAAAATTGCAGAAGCTACTTTACAGATATTTACCCAGTGATGGACAGACACAAACTAGACTCCCTCTCCACCTACCTCGGAGGCAGGCCACACCTGCCAATAGGAGTAGCAATGTCCCAGCATAGTGAGAAAACGGTACCACTTTGGACAGACTCAAGTAACCTGGGAAGGGAGAGAAACTATGTGAGTAGCTTCCCCCACTGCTCCTCAGATCCTCTTCCTGGTTCCACCCCAAACCTCCATCCCCTATCCTCTCATTGGGACAGCCACACCCTCTGAGGGAGAAGATGCCTGGTGGAAGAGGGAAGCCAAGCCATCCTTGTAACCCTCCTTTCCTCTTTAGTGGGTTGGCTCATCTGCCAACAACCTGCCCCTTTTCTGTCCCACCACCGATGAAATCACACTGACCTTTCCTGTATAAGTAGAAGGCGGCGAAGGGAGAGGAGTAATAAGAGATGGACCAGAAGACTGAAGCCTGCAGCAGAGAGACAGGGACAAAGCAATCAATACATACACACACCCCTGCTATTCCCAGGCCTAGATTGTGAACAAAGTAGATAACTGTGTGATAGCATGTGAAGTTCCTATTCTGTGCATGATACTATGCACACAGTAGGTGCCCAATATTTGTTGAAAGGCAATGTGTCAGAACATAACAGGCTGGTAAAAGTAAGTACAAATTTATTTTCTTTCTATTATCATCTCTGGACACAATTGATCACATTTAATGGCTGGTCTCTCTTTTTATTCAAGTTAACCAAGCCTTTTCAATTGGTCCTTGCCTGGTCCCCACAAGAGATGCATAAATATCACTATAGGAACCCTGCCAGAAAGAACAGCTGTCCCTGTAACCAAAAAGAATAACCGTCATGAGGACAGGTCACCAGGGACTGAAAGACTCAGCATCTGTGAATGGTCCCAAGAGTAAACAAATTTTCCTCATGGCTCAGGCTGCTCCAGGGAAAGTGGGACACAAACCAAGGAGAGTGCCAAGTATACACACGTGCTTGATTGTGTGTCTATATGTGTTACAGAGGTCTGCTGCAGAGCCTGGAGCATCCCATCCCCAACGGTAACGCCTTCTCCCAAGCTGGGAGGAGAAAGTTTAGAAAGGCAGCTGGGTCCAAAAAGATGCAGTAGTTACAGGTGCCAGGGCAGACATACCAGTGCCAGGATGCTGTCGGCATGTTTCTCCAGGGCCCGGGGCTGATAATAGGAATCCTGACAAAACAGATGCTTGCATTAAAGATCTTACCCATTGACAAGTCCTTCTGCTTCCCTTTGGGAAACCCTGAGGTGTTGTTGCCTCTAGTTCTAGCTTCCAAAACTGTCTCTCTTGGGACATCCCTGGCTCCCAAAGAAATCCCCTCTTCTCCAGCAGTGCTCTGAACCTGATCCCCCCACCCCCACCACCAAGAGAACAAACACAGGGCTGGACTTAGAAGCAAAAGTGAAAGACCGATTGGATGCCTTTGGCTCTTTTTCAGGACTCAGTTTCAAATGGGTGTGCGCATGTGCCTATAGGGAGAGTGGGGTTAGGGAAGAAAGGAAAGACACCATGACAACTTTAAGAGGGAGAGCAAAGCATCAGAAATAACAGTAGGTTGATTAAAAACGGGAATGTGGCTGGGGTGGGCAGTTTGTAGGAGCCGGGAAACATAATGTGAGACAACAGATAGAGAATTTAGGGGCACAGCCTACCGCCATCCCCAGCTTTCACGAGTGCAATGACCCTCGGGTCTCCAGAGTAGGGTGGAGGGTAAGTAAGGTGGAGAGCAGTGAATGGGCGATATGTTGAACATGTCACATGGAAATTCAAAACGTACTAGAGAAGATAGAACCGGAGACGCACCAAGAGGCACTGATGAAGAAGAAATCGAGAGTTTAACGGCAAAACCTCCCACTTCCGAGTCGGCGCAGGGTCTCTCCCAAAACTTAAAAATTAAAAATCAATTGGGGCGGGGCGGGGCGGGGGGCATGAACCAAGACACACAGGGTGGGGAGCCGAGAGAGGAAAAAGCAAAAAAGTGGTAGTTGGAACGAGAAAGTGGTAGTAAACAGCGATCAAGGAGGTGCCCGGCCCACGGGCTAACCTTAACCCATGAAACACAAAGAACGCAGACTGTGCGCACAACTGACACCACAAGCAGGCTCACCGATTTCCAATAAGGGGCGTTTCTGCGGAGCAAAGGCCGCAAAGGGGTTTGGACCGTACCATGTTTCCGACCAGGGAAGAACTCGACTCACCCAGGAGCTGGAAGGGGGGTTAGTGACTGAGGTTGGAACCTCGGGACCGCTGGACCGGGCTCTTTCAGTGTCCCTTTCGCGGTAGATTTTGTAGAGCCTGGGGCCGAGGACGCAGCTCAGCAGCTTCGCCATAGCCCCAGCTCGGGGCCCTGCTCTTCCAGCACCAGTAACCCCGGCGAGCCCCGCCTTCTCCCGCCTCTAGAAGCTGCGTTGCCTGTACGTCAGCACGTACCGGTTCCTCCTCGAGCCAAGTCCGGATGTTTTCTGCACTTCCAGAAGAGGAAATCGAATAATTGGGCCTACGGGTGCTGCAATGGTCAGAAATTACTCAGAGGAGTTTGGAACGCAGAGAGTTAGAAAATTATCAAGCAGGGTTTGGCCACTTTTTTCTGTCCCCTAATATTGGTAGATACTCGAGCGAAATTGTATTAGGGACACTTGGCAAGAGCAGTAAGAAAAGGTTTGGTGCTCAGAAATGCATCTAATAAAAGAAATACAAGATTTTTTATGAAAAGAATTACAAAGTTATTGAAAGAAGTAAACCAGGGCTTGAATAAATGGAGAGTTAACCCATGGTCATGGCTAAAAAAGTATGGTTAAGATGGATGAAATACAGCCCTGGCTGGTGTGGTTAAGTGGATTGAGCGCAGGCCTGCGTGTGAACTGAAACATCACGGGTTCAAGTCCGGGTTAGGGTACACACCTGGGTTGTGGGCCTGGTCCCCAGCCGGGGGCGTGAGAGAGAAAACTACTATAAGAAAAGAAAGAAAGAAAGTCACAGATCACATGCAACATGATACCATTTTATAAAGTTCAAGAATATAAAATGTAATGTATAAAAGATGAAGAGCAAATTTGGAAAAGTGTTGCACATGGACAATCTTTAAGTTAAATGGTAATATTTGGTTTCTTAATAGAATACAGGGTTGTTTTTTTTAAAGATTTTTATTCACTATTTCTAGAGAGAGGGGAAAGGGAGAGTGTCAGAGAGGGAGAGAAACATCAATGTACGGTTGACTTTCACCTGCCTCCAGCAATAGACCTGGCTGGAGACCTGGCTTGCAACCTGGTTATATGCCCTGGCTGGGAATCGAACTAGCAACCTTTGGGTTCACAGGCCGGTGCCTATCCACTGAGCCACCAGCCAGGGAGAGAATACAGGTTTTTTTTTTTTTTTTTTTTTTTTTTAATATTTTATTCATTATTTTTAGAGAGAGGGGAAGGAAGGGAGGAAGAAAAAGAGAGAAACATCAATGTATGGTTGCCTTTCACCTGCCTCCAGCTGGGGACCTGGCTGGAGACCTGGTTTGCAATCTGGGTATGTGCCCTGGATGGAAATCCAACCAGCGATATTTGGGTTCACAGGCCAGTGCTCAACCCATTGAGCCACACCAGCCAGGGTTAATAGAATACAGGTTTTATTTCTCTTTGTACCTTATACCTACATAATAAATATAGTCTTTAGCTTTTTATTGCAGTTAACGCATACACTGAAAAGTGCACCAGTTGAATCTATCCATGTCTCAGTGTCTAGATCAAGAACACAGGCCCTGGCTGGTGGCACAGTGTGTTAGGCACTAGCCTGCGAAACCAAAGGTTGCTGGTTCGAGTCCCCAGCCAGGGCACATAACCAGGTCTCCAGCCAGATCTCAGCCAGATCCGTGGCTGGAGGCAGGTGAAAGGCAACCATACATAGATGTCTCTCTCCCTCTCTAAAAATAATAAATCTTTAAAAATTATATTAAAAAAATAAAGAACACATCACTACCACATCTAGAACACATCATTACCATGTCTAGAAGATCCTCTGCAGATTACTACCAATCGATACCCTCCCCCACTAAGAGTAACCACAACCTTTATTTCTGGCCTCTTAGGTTAGTTTTGCTTGTTTTTGTACTTTATATAAATGAAATCACAAAATATGTGCTTTTTGCTTTTTTTTTTTGTTTGTTTGTGAAATTCAACCTTGTTGCATGTCCCACGACAGCATTCTCATTGCTGTCAAATGGTCCATTGTGTGAATATATACCACAGTTTATTTAGCCATTATACAGTTATACATTAGATATAATCTTTGGTATGCATAGACTACTTTATGCAAAAATAATTTTGAAAATAAGTAACCTTTAAAAATAAGTAACACATTAAAAACTATTATAGCCATATGAAGATATGAAGATTTGCCTTCAGAGCCCTGCCTAGCAAAGGAATGAATCAGTGAATTTTCCAGGCCCTTGCTATTCTTCTCCTGGAGCAATGACTTAATATGGTCATCAGAGGCTCAGAAAAGGTGTGTGATGTGCCAGGCAGCCCCAAGGAAAGCTATCCTAAATAATTTCTAAAGTACTGGCTGTATGTGTAGTTTAGTGCTGGGTTCCATGGAAACCAACATGAAGACTCAGTTTCTTCCCTCATGACTTGCATCTCTTAAGGTTGAGGAGAGAACGCTTTCAAACTAGTGGGAGGTGGATAGCTGTGACTTCTGTGCAGACTTCTTAGCACGGAGATTCTTTGATCTGAGTGCCTCCACCAAACTTGGAGTCAGGAGTCAGAAGGGTGAGGAGGTTGTCTTTGAAGCAGCCTGGACTGGGTCTTTTCCCCATCAGGACAGAACGGTAGTGGTTACTTTCCCAGTAGACTTATGGCTGGGCTTTATCTCCCCAGCACTCCCATCCCCTCCAGGGGCCTATGTCACTGCTGATGAGTGACTGCGGGTCTTTATCTGAGTTCTGTTTCCTCCTTGAGGATACCAAGTCCCAGGCAAGGGAACTTGAAAGGATCTTCCCATGGCAGTCTTATTCCTCCTCCTTCTGCTCCTCTGTGGGCCCTCCCAGGTTGCTGCTGGTAAGGAGCAGAAGGTGGGGGATTCTGGGAGGTTGTGAGGGACTGCTGCTTTCTCCTTAGGGGCATGGGGAAGCATCTGATTCAAGAAGATAGATTTACCCCAATTGACCTTCCCCTGCCTCTGACACCGGGGAAGACCCAGGGACCCTGAGGATCCAGGTCATGTACAGTTTCCTTTAGAAAATAAGAACAGGTGAGTATATGCTTCCAGAAAAGGAGAAATGAGAGGAAAAGATATGAGCATTTGTCAACTCTTCCAGCCTTTTCTCGATTGCTCTCAGATTCCCTCACTCACTGGACAGGGGAGGAAAGCCCCTGCCCTCTTCTCTTCACTTCACATTTTTTTGTAGCTGTCCCTTGAGAAATGTGCTCACAACCAGACCAGTGTTGGGGGACTTCCAAAGGGAGGAAGCTAGGGGTTGGAGGTCAAGTTGGGGGGTCCTTGATCTGATGGAGGTCTCCAGCCTCACACATGCTCCTCCCTGCAGACAACATCCAGGCCATCTATGTTGCCTTGGGAGAGGCAGTGGAACTACCATGTCCTTCACCACCCACCCTGCATGGGGACGAACTGCTGTCCTGGTTCCGCAGCCCTGCTACAGGCTCCTCCACTATCCTGGTGACCCAAGTTCAGGTGGCCAGGCCAGCCCCAGACCCTGGGAAACCTGAACGGGAATCCAGGCTCAAACTGCTGGGGAACTACTCCTTGTGGCTAGAAGCATCCAAGGAGGGAGACGCTGGGCGGTACTGGTGCGCTGTGCTAGGTCAGCACCACAAGTACCAGAACTGGAGGGTGTATGATGTCTCCGTGCTCAGGGGTGAGTGAGGGCAAGCTCACCATGAGCCAATGGGAGATGGGGAAGCCCAGCAAAGGACTAAGGGGTCTTTCTTTTCCCACAGGATTCCAGTTATCGGCAAGAGCTGCAGATGGATCCCCCTGTTCCATCCTTCTGTGCTCTGTGTTCCCTGCCAGACGCTTGGACTCTGTGGCCTGGCTGGAGGGAAAGGGTCCTGTGAGGGGCCATGCACAGTCCTTCTGGAGTGATGCGGCTGCCCTGCTCTTGGTGTGCCCTGGCGAAGGGCTTCCTGAGCCCAGGAGCCGTAGACCAAGGATCATCCGCTGCCTCATTCCTCAGAATAAGGGGATCAGCTTTAGCCTGCCAGGTAAACTGAGGGAGAATAAGGGAAGGGATGTTCCCTCTGGTACATCGAAACCTGCTGGCTAGGGGAGGAGACTAGAAAGATGAATTTGTTATTGGCCAGATCAGGAGGAGCGACTTCTGGTGGAGCTGATTATAACCTGTAGGAGGAGGGCTCCTTTCTCATTGACTGAATCCACAATAAAGAAGTGGGTTGGTTAAGTCAGCTTTCTGGTGGAATAGACCATTGTTTAGAAATAGGTTAACCAGCCTTGCCCTACCCTGCTCCTCAGCCTGTTGAGCATTATCCTGAAAAATGAAAGGTCTCTGGTTTGCATTCCCAGTCAGGGCACATGCCTGGGTTGTGGCACCATCACAGTTGTAGTACTTACAAGAGGCAACTGGTCTAAATTTCTCTCCCTCTCTCCTTCCCTTCCCCTGTCTCTTAAAATAAAAATAAAAATAAATTTCCCTGGGCTGGTGTGGCTCAGTGGATTGAGTGCTGCTGGGCTGTGAACCAAAAAGGTTGCTGGTTCTATCACCAGTCAGGTCACATTCCTGGGTTTTGGACCATGTTCACATTTGGGGGCATAAGATGTTTCTCTACCTCCCTTCTCCTCTCTGCAAATTAACAAATAAAATCTTTTTAAGAATAAAAAAATAACCCTGGCTAGTAGCACAGTGGATAAGGCACCAGCCTGTGAACCCAAAGGTCAAAGGTTCGATTCCCCAGCCAGGGCACATAACAAGATTGCAAACCAGGTCTCCAGTCAGGTCTGTGGCTGGAGGCAGGTGAAACGCAACCATACACTGATGTCTCTCTCCCTCTCTGCCTCTCTCCCTTCTCCTCTTTCTAAAAATAATGAAATAAAATCTTAAAAAAAAAAAAAGTAAAGTCTTTATAGGTTTTATTTTTTTATTTTTAATAGAGAGAAGAAGGGAGGGAGAAAGAGAGGGAAAGGAGCATCAACATGTAGTTGTCTTTCACACACACCCCAACTGGGGACCTGGTGCACAACCCAGACCTGTGCCCTGACTGGGAATCTAACCTATGACCCTTTGGTTTGCAGGCCAGTGCTCAATCAATTGAGCCTTACCAGCCAGAGCAAAAAAATAAGTAAAGTCTTTAAAAGAAAAAGGTTAACCTATGATTTGTGTGGAATTTTCCATAGCAGAGAGGAAGAAATAAAGAATTCTTGTGAGGGAGTTGTCTTTTGAAGAAAGGACGTATGAGCATTGTTATAATGGCCCTTTGATAGTAAAGGCAGAAGGAGAAAAAAAATATGTAACTGTTTTACCAGAAAAGGCCCATTATACAGAGAAGAATATTGCTGGATGTGGAATAACCCATTTATATGTCAGGAGAGAGGAGCAAATGGCCATTATTTTGGCAAACAAAGATCAGTAACAGCAGTGACTGGGCTTTATCCCCTCTACATCCATAGCAGCTACTATGGTGCTAGGAATGTCGTCAGCACTCAGCACACACTGTGGAGTAAGTGACAAAAAGAATGAATTATAGAAAGTATTTTATTTTTTCTTGGAAAGTTGGATTACTGTAAAGGATATGAGGATAAATGACAGTTATGGCCTGTGGTCTGCTTAGTTAGCTGTCCATGTATGTGGGAAGGCCATTACCATTCTCCATCCATGTTAGCTCATGGGGTTAGGGTAAGAGACCTGAAAAGGCACAAAGTGCGGGGTGAATACTGGGAGCAAGGAAACTTTTGAAGTCTTCTTTTGGGAGATCCCATAAGACTATGGGGGAAGCCTGTCTTTGGGGTGTAAAGACAAACCCCCTCACTGCCTCCATCCCTGTCTTCTTGTCTTGACTTTACTGCAGCCTCCATGGATGCTTCCCCTGCCCTCTGTGCTTCTTCCATGGGCTGGGATGTGCCCTGGATCCTGATGGTGTTGGTCATAGCAGGCCAGGGGTTCGCCATCCTGGTCCTCAGCATCATGCTCTGGAGGCGGAGGGTTCAGGATGCTCAGTGCAGAGGTTAGTTTCTCCCTCCCAGAGAGAAGAAGAAAGCACTTAGGTGTGAGACAGAGGATTAGGCTCACATTTTGCCTCTTTACCCCATCTTCTCCAGGGAAGGTGAGGGTAGGGAGTACAGCTCTGAGTTATCTGGTGACTTCTATGCCACACCTCATATGGCTCCTTCTCCTCAGATGCCTCAATTCCTCAGTTCAAACCTGAAGTCCAGGTCTATGAGAACATCCATTTGGCCTGTCTCAGGTGAGGAACAACTAGGGGAAAGAAACTTAAATCCTAGAGGGGACTGGGGTTGGGGTGGACATGGGCTCCTGGTTCCTGAAAGGGTGGAGAATGGAAGTATCCTTAATCTGTCTTCTGTTTCATAAAACCCACAGCCCACCTGCCCCCAAGACCAGATAATCTTAGTGACATCTACTGGAAAGTGACTTGCTGTCACCCCGGCTCTCTGGCACCTGAAGGATTCCCTGAAAAATCTTGGCAAGGGGGAAATGGCTGAGAGTACCACTTCACAGTATAGCTTGTCTCCTGCTGTATTGGGGTGGGGGCCTGAAGGAAAGGAGAAATATTATTTCATTACGTCATCTACAAAATGGTGTGGTCTCCTATCTGTAGCAGTCAGTGGAGGGTGGCCCTGAACCCAAAGTCATGGGATTGAGGGAAGCCTGGTGTAGAGTTGGCATGGGGTGAATAGAGTTGGGAATGGGCAGAGAGGGGACAAAGGAATCCAGAACTTGAACAGTGGTGGAGAACCAGGCATGGAAAAACCAAAGAACAAATGTTGGAAACTAAAGAAGAGAGAAGGGAAAAGACTCAAATCAGAGTAAGGGACGAGATGTTCACAGATAACAGAAATATAGAAGCAGAAAGTGAGAGGATTGAGGGACAGAGGGAATGGAAAGAAAACTCAGGTTGCCTCTAAATTAAGCCAAATCCGCCCCCCCCCAAAAATCCTTACAAAGAAGAGTTGAGAGGGAACAAGCACCTTTAATTAGACCCCAGATTTCCTTAGATGGAAGGGGAGGAAACTGGGTTAATATGGGGGTTCCCATGCTCATCCTGTACCCCCATCACCCTCCTTACCTTATATGCTCCACTGTGGCATCTGAAACAGTGAGCCTCTTATTGTCACCCTGCCATCCTGTGAACCCAGAGTCACACATTATACCTCTGGGCAGGGATGGTTGTGGAGGGTGTCCACAGGGGCAGAAGGGGAGGGTGGATTACCTGGCAGGGTGTGCAACAAGGACATGTTCCTAACAAGTCCATTGCCCAGGTTCAGGCAGAAGCCATACCCTCACAAGCAATTCCACCCAATGCCCTTTCATGTATCTGCTAAAGCTTGGGCCTCCCTGGAGAAAAGCTTTCTTGGAAGTCCCATCTAAAGCCTTCACACTGCAGTGGCTTCAGCTAAGCTATTGGCAAGAAGAAGAACACGAATGCCACAGATTGAGAATGAGGTGAAAGTTAAGTTTCAGGTTCCAGCACTCAGAACAACCCACCAAGCAGCTACAGTTTGCTTTTAAAGAACACACACACACACACACACACACACACACACACACAGAAGTATTACTGGACCCCCAGAGTATATATATATATATATATATATATATATATATATATATATATATATATATACCAGAAACCTGGGGCTGGGAGAGAGCATATATATATATATATAATTTATTTATTTTTAAAGACAGAGAGGAGAAGGGAGGGAGAAAGAGGGAGAGAAACATCAGTGTGGTTGCCTCTTATACGCCCCACCTGGGGACCTGGCCTGCAACCCAAGCTTGTGTCCTGACTGGGAATTGAGCCAGTGACCCTTTTGTTCACAGACCAACACTCAATCCACTGAGCCACACCAGCCAGGGTATGATAGTGCTTTATTAAATTTACTCTTCATAGTTCCCCAAGACCTCCTTCCTGATTTCCTGACCTATCAAACTAACTGTCCCTAGCAAGACTCTCCTCCTCACCATACCTAGTGTCTCTTTTATCCCTCTGTCTGAGCCACACAGCTCCATCAAATGCCTGCCTTACCAGAAACCTGAGGCTGGGAGAGAGCATCTAGAAAAGACAAAAGACACAGAACAGATGTTTTTTTCTATGATGCTGGGCTCTAAGCAGGTGGCTGTAGGGGCTGGAGCAGTGCCCCTACAAGTCAGGTCTTAGACAGATCTACAAAGATGTTAGGCTAGGGATCTGAGGCCTCTGTTTAAAATCAGGTTTTTGGATATATCTCAAAGGTGTTTGGGTAGGTGTTTCTATGGACATGGTGATGGTGGAGGAGCTCTGGATTGAGGGCTGCAAATCTGAGTGAGGCTAGTGAAGGAGTTGCCTCCCCGGATGAAGCTGGCCATGAGAAACAGGGTGGTGAGGAGGAGCCTGGGGTTGCTCTGCAATGTTGTCACCACGTTGCACAGGTCCTGGTCACCTTAGTGGTGCCAACAGAGTATAGGAGCATGCCTAATAGGTGGTATGGTCAGGTAGAGGACACTGAGCTCTTGGGAGGCAGCCTTTCCACTGGATAATCTCACTCTGCTCTGTGGGACAGAGGGAAAATGCTGAGACAAGGGGAAGAAGGAGGTAAGGGCAGGGGCAGCAGGAAAGGATGGAGGTGGGAAACAACCTGGAGTAGGGCCATTGGACCAGAGTCCTACCTGAGGTGCCAATGCTGATGCCACAAGCTTCATCGTCCTGACACTTGGTGGGAACAGGGTAGGAGGGTTTGGCAAAGCTGCAGGTGTAATACCGGAGCTGCCTCTGGGTAGGGGAAGTGTGAAACCTGTGGGGTTGGTAGAAATCAGGAGTCAGGGAAAAGAGGCAAACTCACCAGGTGAGAGATAGAGCCAAGATCCAGGACAGGGATGCACAGAGAAAGGTGACACACAAAATGGGGAGAAGGAAGCAGTGAAATGGAGATAGAAGGGCAGATAAAGTAGAAAAAGAGATACAGAGAAGGGAGAGGAGACAGGGAAAGAGAAAGACACAGAGGCAAGAGAGATACAGGGATTGTGAGACATGAACAGAAATCAAAAGGATCAGCTATGAATTTAGAGACAGTAGCTGAAGATGGGATATGATAGTGAAGAAATTAAGCAGATGGTGAAAGAGACAAATGAGAAAATCTGAATTGATATTTACTGAGGGACTCAGCAAAGAAGCAAGAGATGATATAAGGGAGAAGAGAAACAGAGGTTTGTTCAAGATGCCACAATAAACAGACAGTTAATTCACCAATGCCTTTAGAAGGAACTTGATCAGGCAGGTCTGAGACCATTCCTGATAGCTCCTCTTTCTAAAGCTCCTACAACTCCCTTCTTGGTGTCTCTCACTCTCTTGGCCCCTCAGCCTTCAGGCCTTTCCATCAGCCTCTGCCCTAGCTGCCACCCACAACCCCAGACGATCCCCAACCCACCTTTACCCAGTGCCCTGCAGAAAAACAGGATGCAGACTAAGGTGCTGGAGGTACCCATGGCTGGGCCCAGGGCTCAGGAGTCTGGGAGAATGTGACCTGCATCCCGAGTTCCCCAGGTTGGAGAGTTGGAGCCTCTGAGAGAGATAGGGAGGGGACAAGTAAACAAACACACCTAGGGAGTGAACCTTCCCATACCAGCTTCACCAGCCTGACCAGCATTGGCCCTCACCCTCTGCTCCGACACCCCGTATCTCCCTATACCCAACACACACATCTCTGCACCCCACATCTCCCCACTCCTACAGAAGTCTGCTCTTGCCTTCAGGGTCTCCTCTGTTCTCTCAGCTGTGTCTGAGCTCCAGAGTTATGTCTGTCACCTTCCCTCCTGCTCCTCTCCCTTCCACACCCTTGTTTCAAGCTGTTCTCTCTCAACAATCCTTGTCTAGGCTTTCTCTATTTTCCCCCTCTGTTCATTTAAGTCTCTCAGAGTCACCCTCCAAACAGTTCTGGCCTAGATCTATTTGAATATCCCCTCCACCCCCCACACAAAGACCAGCTGCCTAAAGGTGGGCCCCATGCAACTTCAGATCCCTTTGATCCTCCAAGCCTCAACATCCTTATCCCATAATTATCACCCCCAGTTTACTATCTGGCAGGAAGGCGTTAGTTACACTTGGGGTCAGAGGATAGGATATGTTCCTACTGGGGCAAGGTCAATGGGGGGTGGGGGTCACAAAAACTTAAGAAGAGCCCTGGACGGGTAGCTCAGTTGGTTGGAGCATCATCTTGATGTGCCAGGGTTTCAGACTGGATTCCCAGACAGGGCATATAACAGGAAGCAACCGATGAATGTGTAGATGAGTGGAGCAGCAGACTGATGTTTCTCTCTCTCTAAAAAATCAATGAATAAAAACAAAAATTTAAGACTAAGAAGAGCCCTGGCTGGTGGCTCAGTGGATAGGTGCCAGCCTGTGAACCCAAAGGTTGCTGGTTCGATTCCCAGTTAGGGCACATAACCAGGTTACAAGCCAGGTCTCCAGCCAGGTCCATAGCTGGAAGCAGGTGAAAGACAACATACATTGATATTTCTCTCCCTTTCTTCCTTCCTCTCTGCTCTCTCTAAAAGTAATGAATATAAAATATTTTCTTAAATTAAAAAAAAAAAAAGAAGAAGAAGAATTGCAGAGATAAGATTTGGGAGGTGGTGGCAGGGTCTGGAAGACAGGGGGTTAAGAAATTGGGGAAAAAGTGTTAGATCCAGTGAGAAGAGAAACAGAACAGGCCATGAGTTTAAAAGGTTTATTTGGCCAGTTGCAACAGGTGGGCTGAAATCAAGATGGTGTCAGCCCTGAACCATAGTAAGGCAGGGGTTTTTTAAGGAGAGCAGAAGTTGATTCTAAGAACAGGGAAGTTGCTAAATTCCTGTCTGCAGATAAGGATACCTTTGAAGGACACAGGCAGTCCCTGGAGCCAGTAGTTGCTGTGAGGGGGCTGCTAACACCAGACCTGGATTCTTGGAACCCAGGTCTTATGCCTAAGAGATAGCCACATCTGGGGAATCAGGGCAGGGCTAACCCAGGATAAAACTGAGTGGGGTGAATAAAAAAAAAAAAAAAAAAAAAAAACCTGAATAGAGTGAGGCACAACAGAGAAGGCACAGCTCTCCACAGAGTAGCAGTGTTCCAGAACTTCTTATCTCAGGACATCTTTATACTTTTTTTTTTTTAAGATTTTATTAATTTTTTTAGAGAGAGGGGTATTAATTTTTTTAGAGATACTACAAATGAAGTTAGATGGTGATCACCTGTGGTGAGGGCAACTGCTAAGGCTTCCTGGAGCACAAACCCCAACGAAACCTGGGGCAGAGCAAGCTGTCTGAAAACCTTAAGTCCTCAGTTTTTCCCTCTTCCCCTAGCCCTTTCCCAATTCCAGAACATTCCAGTATCAGGCTGAGTCTGGATCGATGATGCTGCTGGCAAAGAGCTGTCTGTAGCCCTTTGCTCCCTTCACTGAACCCCTCAGGAGCCTCTGTCTTGCTGTCCGTGTGGTGCCACCTCCCTCCTCTTCTCTCCAGAATCTCATAGGCCCACTCACTCACATAGGTTGAAAAAGCTCAGTCCTTTGAAAGTAGGAACCAAAATATTAAACCAAAGATCAACTTTCTGGCAGCAGCTAAGGACCAGGGAGATGTGTGTGTGTGTTTTAATTTTTTATTTTGAAATAAATTTATGTTGACAGAAAAGTTGCAAAAATAATGCATAGAATTTCTATATATCCTTCACTCAACTTTCTCTAATGTTAGCATCTTATGTAACTATAGTGCAGTTGATCCTTGAACAACATGGGGATTAGATGCATTGACCCCAGCTCAGTCAAAAATCCATGTATAACTTTTAACTACCCCCAAATTTAACTACAGCCATCTCTTAGTATCTTAGGGGGATCTGTTCCACTATAACCTGCCACCCCCACCCCCTTGCAGATACCCAAATCCCCCATACTCAAGTCCCTTATATAAAGTGGTATAGAACAATGCATGCAGTCAGCCCTATGCGTCCAAGGATTCCCAACTATGGACCAAATATACTGTTGTCAGTCTGCAGTCGGTTGAATACACAGATGTGAAACCAGGGATACAGAGTAGAGGGCCAACTCTATATATATGGGGGAAAAATCTTTGTATAAGTGGACCTACACAATTTAAGCTCATGTTCAAGGACCAACTGTACAATGATCAAAATCAGAAAATAACATTAGTATAGCTCTAACCAGTGTCGCTCAGTTGGTTAAGCAACCTGCAAAGTGAAAGGTTGCTGGTTCGATTCTCAGTCAGGGCATATGTCTGAGTTTCAGCTGGGTCCCTGGTTGGGGGCATGTGAGAGGTAGCCATACATTGACTTTCTTCTCTTTTTTCCTCCCTTCCCCGCTCTCTGAAGGTGAATAAAAATAAAAAATAAAATAAAAAAAGCCCTGGCTGGTGGCACAGTGGATAGGTGCCGACCTGCAAACCCAAAGGTCTCTGGTTTGATTCCCCAGCCAGGGCACATGACCAGGTTGCAAGCCAGGTCTCCAGCCAGGTCCGTAGCTGGAGGCAGGTGAAAGGCAACCATACATTGATGTTCTTTCCCTTTCTTCCTCCCTCTCTGCTTTTCTCTCTGAAAATAATAAATACAATATTTTTAAAATAAATAAATAAAATAAAAATAAATAAAATATTTTTTAAAAATCACATTGGTATAATACTACTAACTGATCTGCAGACCTTATTGAATTTAGCCAGTTGTTTCAGGACCCAAATCAGAAGCCCACATTGTATTTAGTTCTCCTGTCTTAGCTGCCCCCAATCTGTGACAAGTCTGAGTCTTCTAGGACCTTGATACTTGTGAAGGATCCTGATAAGTTATTTTATAGAATGTCCCTTGATTTGGATTTATGTGATATTTTCTCACATTTAGATTGAGGCCATGAGCTTTTGGCAAGAATACCACAGATGTGATGTTGTTTTTTTCAATGCATCGCATCAGGGGATTCACAATGTCAGTGTGTTAACTTTGATTACTTGGTTTTAGGGAGGTGGTTTTTCTTTTTAAGATTTCAGCCCTGGCTGGTGGCACAGTGGATAGGTGCCAGCCTGCCAACCCAAGGGTTGCTGGTTCGATTCCCAGCCCCGGCACATAACCAAGTTGCAAGCAAGGCTCCAGCCAGGTCCATAGCTGGAGACAGGTGAAAGACAACCATACATTGATGTCTCTCTCCCTCTCTGCCTCTCTCCCTTCCCCTCTCTCTAAAAATAATAAAATAAAGTCTTAAAAAAAAAGATTTCAGCCCTGGCTGGTAGCACAGTGGATAAGGCACCGGCCTGTGAACCCAAAGGTCGCAGGTTCGATTCCCCAGCCAGGGCACATAACCAGGTTGCTAAACCAGGTCTCCAGTCAGGTCTGTGGCTGGAGGCAGGTGAAATGCAACCATACATTAATGTCTCTCTCTCCCTCTCTGCCTCTCTCCCTTCCCCTCTTTCTAAAAATAATGAAATAAAAATCTTTAAAAAAAAAAAAAAAGTGTTCCACTGTGGAAAACAGTATGGGGGTTTCCTTAAAAAACTAAAAATGGAACTGCCTTTTGATCCAGCAATTCCACTACTTGGACTATACCCAAAGAATCCTAAAACACCAATTCATAAGAACCTATGCACACCTATGTTCATAG